>WIXG01000464.1:0-53029 GCA_009869945.1 Mesaphorura yosii | reverse complement strand
CGTGGATCAAATGGTAATGAGTTCTCGTGCACAATGTATCAAAGGGCCAATGGAACAAAGGAAAGCGTCCAAAGGGCGGTGGATCAAAATAAAGTAGATCATACGTCGGTTAACCGCTCACGACGTGCTCCCGACGCTGATCCAATCAGAACGGCGTCACGGTCAGTTTCAAGGAGCACTCCAGGATATGGAAGTCGATCTGCTGGACATGGCACTGAAACGGATGGTGAATGTGGAGCAGATGCAGCCGCCGCACACATTTCCTAAGCTGTTTGGGAGGATTAAAGAAGCGTTGGACAGGGTTAATAGAGTCTTGGCCAAAAGGGAAGGCGGGGCGGAAGGACCGCAATTGGCGTCATCGTCATCAGCGTTGGATATTGCTGATACGAAAGCAATAAGTCAGCAGGGAGAGAACTTGGAGGAAGCCAGTAAGAATGTCACCGCAATAGCTGCAAAGGGTGAACCCCTCACAGGAGAAGATGCCACCTGCAGTGATAGCGACCCAGGTAACCGTTCAGGCGCGGTGAAAGATGACCAAGGCTCAGAGAATTCTACTGGTCACGAAAGCAGTGATCCGCATTTGGAGCCGAAACCAAAACCCAGAGTGGTGACAATGGAGCTACAGTTGTCACAAGAAACAGCTCCAATCGTGAACAATGAACAGCTGTTCACGCCTGCAGGTAACCCCGACCCAGAGCATGATCTCGACCCTGACCTGAATGCGTGTGCAAGTGCCTCGGCAGTCCCTAACGGCGACGCTGTGATTGATACCCCAAAGGACACCTTGATTAACCCTCAGGGAGATGAAATTCGCCCTACCTCGCTCGACGTGAAAGTAGACGCGGAAGAAGGAAAACCGGCGGCAGTGTCATCACAGAGAACCACAGACACCAGGAACCCGAGCCCTGGTCCTGTGATCCCCGAGGCAATCACCCCATCCGTCGATGCTGATGTCGGTCTACGAACCCCCATAGAGTTTGAGGCATTCGTCTGGGAAAGTTGCAAGAAAGAGTTCAATCGCCTCATTACCACCACTTACTTGCCTCATTTCCTCGCGTCCACCCTGACACGCTTCGACGTCGCGCAGCACATTGCGGATTTAACAATCGCGCGGGAATTCTGGGGCAGCGGTCCCGAGCTCCGCGCCTTCGTCCGCGACCGCTTCGAAAAGTTCATCGACGACTATCTCCAGACACTCGCGTACATTACGGACGCCATTGACCGGGGCCATAACCTCGTCGAGCACGAATTCGACTCGGAGGTGCACTTCGTCAGTGACGAGGACATTGAGCGCGTGGTGGCGAGGGCAAAGGGCTTCGCAGCAGGAGGATTTCAACCGCAATCAGCCAGTCATGCCCGCTTCTTTGAGTCGTGCTGGGAGGTCATCGAGCAGAACGCCAAGACGCGGAGTGAGCGGGTGGGACAATTCGAGACAGAAATCAATGAGGCGGCGGTTGGGTTGGTGCTTGAGCTATACTCCACTGAGTTGTTGAAGCTGCTGCTTGCCGCTGGTCACGACGTCGAGAAATCCAACGACGAGCTCGTCGCAGATTGCTTCAAGATACTGGGAGAAATTAAAAACTACCGCCAGCAGGAAGCAAATGTCAGGGCTGAGCTGGAGACCCGCATGACCGCCTTGTACCGCGAGCACCTACGGACTCGTCGTGCTCGTGCGACGACGAAGAGTGAGAAAAAGAGGTTGGCTCCGGCGAGGCAGTCACCTTCAGGCGCCGGTTCCGCCACAGTGTTGCAGGCTGCACCACAATCGACCCGCATTCCAATGACAAGCAGTGCTGCTAACCCCAATCACCCTGAAAACGTGGCACTAGTCATTCACTTGACGCGTGGAAACGACTTCCGCGTCGTCCCCGTCGGCAGAACCCTCAGGTACACCCCGGAAAAGATTCCGCCCTACGTCTCGTGGATGGATGGTCCCGGTGGTGGCATTTTGATTGGGGAGGCTGCCCGGGGCAGGCCTGGCGCCATCTGCCTTCGGCGCATCCCGTCCGCCGTCCCACAATTGCACCGAATGGTCATCAAGGGCGTCGCACACGACCTGCGCTACGAAGACCTGCTCGCACTCTTCCTCGCCGCCTACAAGCTGCAGGTGGAGCGGGAGCTGGTTGCAATGGTTGCGGGGTTAGCGGCGCCGGCCACAGCCGTGGTCACCGTCACCGTCTGTGTGCTCGTGGTGCCCGTGTTCCGCTCCAGCATCGAACGCGAGGCGATTGTGGACGCGGCAAACATGGCGGGCTTCACGCACGTGAAACTCGTGAACGAACCGACGGCGGTGGCCTTCGACTACTGCCGCCAGCCTGAGGTGGCAAGGCGGCTGAGCAGCAGGAGTGCCACTCACTTCATGGTAATATACTTGGTGGGCAGCAACGGTGAGAAGGAGCTGGCACTCTACAGCATGTCGTCGCCCACTGTCCCCCGCCTGCAGATGAAGGCGGTGACCGGGAGCAAGTATCTCGCCCGTCTAGAAAGATCCGGCCCCGACACCCATACGAGGGGCGGCTCCGTCGAAGTTGGCGGGTTATTCGATCGTTGGGGCCAACCGAGACGGCTGAACGAGTATGAGCGGTACGTGCAGGATGTGGCGGAGACGGCGCACTTGTCATTCGGGTACGACTATGAGGACGTACCCGTAGTCGTGGCAGGAGACAGCGGGGACGCCGTGCGATTCGCCATGGCTACGGAGGAATTTCTCGAAGTTCGACGGAAGCACAGGGCCATAAACACGAGACCCACCGACCCAGGCGAATGTGCCATCCACGGGGCTGCGAGTCTTGCCACGGAACTCGTCCATGGCGTGGAATTCTCCTCGCTTTGCACGGAGAGGGCGGGTCTGTCGGTCACGATTCGCGTCCCCAGTGGCTCGAGCACGGGGGAACTCTGCTCCATGTTCAAGCGCAACGCGAGCTTGCCCGGTCAGAAAGCGGTCAGCATACCCGTACCAAGCAGGCGGGAGCGCACTCTCACCTTTGACCTGCTCAGCACGGACATTGAGACGGATACCGAGTGGGGTGGGTTGATGCTGGGCTCGTACGTCGTGAAGATTTGGGACAAAGATCCGCCCACACTGGGATGCAAGTATGCGGTCGTGTGCACGGCGGAGTTCAACGCGGATGGAATCCTCGGGGTGAGGACGCAGCTGCGTGAGACGCAGGTAGATTCACGTACAGGGTGCAACGGGGCAAGCAGATATATAAACATTTCAGTACGACGGACGGACGGATTCTACATGGACGGGGAGGGTGTGGAGGAGGGAAGGCGATACGTCCTCGAGTTGCTTCAGGCACAGACACAATATCAGCAACAAGTCGACGGAGCATCGGCGATGACGGCTGCGAGTGACGACCAGACGAAAGCCACCGCGGTGCGGAAGGATCTGCACGATTTATGCCGCCATCTTGAACAGAACGTGGCCGCTTTGAAGGGGGACGTCATGAGCAACAGGAGCAAGGATATCGCTCAACGAGTGCAGCTCATAGAGGCGGAGATACGCAAGACCAGAGCCCTGATGCAGCAGAAGGAGGAGAGCCGAGACCTGGAAGCACTTCGAGCACAGCAGCTCAATCTCCAAAAGCTTATCGCGCCATAGGATTTAAAGGAGTAAAGCAACTGGCGGCCGGCGGCCGACATTTATCATTGCCGCGGTCGGTCGAGGAATTTCATCGTGCCACACGAAACGATGCAAATAAATCGTTGTAACATAATTCATTACAAGTAATGCTCACTGAAGTACGACTTTCGAAATTCCAAATTCGGGTGAAATTATAAGATTAATGCATGGCAGATGCTTTCGTTTCTTGAATTAACATTTGCCCTACATTTTTGGTGTAGTAGTAGTATGGATAAGGATGGAATAAATTGACGTATTTTGTCATCCGAAACAAAATTCGGGGTGAATTGTGAAAGAATTTCGGTGCAGGTGGTGTAATTCTATATGTACTAATAGAATTGCACATTCAGCACAGACAGTCAGACATTTTGTCATGTCATAATAATACCAGAAATGTGCTAATACCATTTGGCAGAACAACGATGGAGAACTTTCGGATTTAAGTTATGAAGTATCAGGTTATCCGTGTGTGCTTCAAGGTTACGGACGATCAGTGATAAGCGGTATGCCCCAACTTTGACTGCGACTGTTGTGCGATGGATACACACTTGACATACAAAAAAGTGAGAGAGTGAACAGAAGTAGGACCGACACACGCCTGAGGCCCATTTAACAAGGTTACAGTCACATTTCAATTCAGACGATTTCGGCTTGACGTCAACGCAAATTAACACATGGCGAATTCTGTACCACTCAAGCAAATTATCACGTGCAACCCGGAGGAGGATGCGTCCGTGCACTTCACATTGGACCGCACCACACTGGAGGAGATCTTCGTGTCAGTTGACGCCGCCCACCACCCCGTCCATCTCATCTCCATCTGCGGTCAGGCAAGGGAGGGACCCTCCTTCCTCGCCAACTTCATCCTACGCTACCTGCAAGCACTCGAGCAGGGCAACGAGGACATTCTGGGCTGGGACAGGCCACTCGATCCGCTCCAGGGCTTCCAGTGGGGTCCGGGGGCGGAGCGGAGAACGCGCGGGGGGTGGATCACGAGCAGGCCCTTCCTCATCCCCTACAACGGTGACGTTGCTCGTGGGGGTACGACCGCCGTGTACGTGATGGACGCACAATTCGTGGCCGACGAGGTCAGCGGTGAGGCGCAGACAAGCTTCTTGCTGGTTCCGAATTCGGCGCTTGTCATAGTCGCAATAGAGCAGGAAACGAGTCATCTCGCGGGTGCGCAGAAGGCGAGACGCCGACTGCGTGACAAACATGTGATCCACGTCACGCCTGTGCTCTCCAACAATGGCGTAGCGATAGCTCAGCAACTTTTTGTAAGGTGGTGGCTCCGTGAGGCCGTTCATGGATCCGTTGACGAGTCCAAGTAGGAAGTGAGACATGCGGAGCTCTACCTTGCAGCCATTCCCTGCTTCGTTTGACCGCCACAGACTCCAGACAGGGTAGCCATCGTATGGACCTCGCCCAGCTGGCTCCTTCGGATGGCAATGTGATACACGTCCACCCGTCGCCCGAGGAGATTCTTCCCAAACATATTGTACGCGACATCCATTCCTGGACCGTTCAAGGGAGTATCCGGGTAGAAAGCGTAAAACATGTCGTTTGCGAAGCACATCCAGAACTATTCCTGAAGGACCCAAGTCTGAGGATCCAGAACCATTCCATATACGTGTATGTTGTACGGGAGCAGGTCCAGCGGCTCAACCTTGAGACTGTTGCCAACTGTTGCGAGCATGATGATGTACGCTGGCGCCCGGTTCCGCACAGAGATGGCGCTCGCGAAGTCCCCGTATTTGAAACTGGCGCTCGCGCCGGTTTGGAAGATTGGCTGAATGAGCAAATGAACGTTACAGAATCGTGATTGCCAATCATACAGACTCACATTGTCGTGCCAGTAGTCGTCCGCGAGGGGCTTGACCATGGACTCGTAGAATCGTTGCATTCTCCATTGTTGGCCGTACTAATTCGAGTGCAAGATCCTCTCGGACAAGTCGAAGTTTTCAAAGTCGAGAAGATGGAATGCACAATGGGAAAGGTATTGAGACCGACGATTGGATGATTTTTCAAGAACCTTCGCAATATTGGGAGTTGGATTCTTTCAAACACGAACGGCTCCTAGTCTCCGTTTGGGAATTTTGTCCAAATATCACGGATTTGTTCTTAACGCTGGACGAAGGCCAAAGCAGAGTTGGAGAGTAGAGTCTGGATTCTCTATTTTCGGGGGTTCCGGAGATGGAGTGCGAACACCTTCGGAGTTGGCCCACTGAAAAGCTGGCGAGCATTGTATTTACAACCAGGACATCTTCAATTTTGCAATCTGACAAGTATGATATATTACAGTATCAGAATAAATTATCCGGACAGCACATCCAAAAACAATTCATGCAAAATTTCTACAAAGTCAAACCTTATGAGTAAAATCGTATTACTAGTACAGAAAGCACACATTCAGAGAATTTTGAAACAGTATTGAGACAGCATTTAGAATTTATTGTATCATCATAAGAAACGTTCGAAACTACTAAAACAATAGGAACAAATTAATTGAAATTAATTGACATTAATTGGAAAATGGGACTTTAACTGGCAATTCTTTTGATTTGTAATCCTGGTGAACTTTTTGTACTTCCGTATGGGGTCGGTCCTCCTTTCGCAGCAATTACGGCTTCAAGCCTTCTAGGCATTGAGTCCACTAGAGTTTGTGTAATCCCCGTCTCGGTGAGAGTTGGCCAGCACTCACTCGCGCAAGGCTTGCTTGAGATTTGAGGTAATCTTGAACCAATTTTGAAGAATGCTTAGGATCGTTGTCCTCTTGGAAGATGATCTTCCTCCCAAATGTAATTTTTGTACAGATTCTTTTAGATTTCTTTCCAGGAGGCCTTGATAAACATATTTGTCCATGATTCCATCAATGAACTCGAAATTTCCGACACCGGACGCAGCCATAAATTCCCCCATCAGAACCGAGCCACCGCCGGGCTTGACTGTAGCATTTAAATTCTTGAGTTTGAGCGCCTCCTTCGGCTACCACCAGACCCAAACACATTGTATTTGGTCTCATCTGACCAAAGGACGCTTTCCCAGAACGCCACAGGCTTGCTAATGTGGTTTCGCGCAAATAGCAAACGTCGCTTGCGATTCTTCTTGCTGATGAAAGGCTTCTTCATGGCAAAGTACTCCTTCAGGTTGTTGTTTAAGATTTTCTGAATGGTTCTTGGGTGTAGAGACTTCCCAGTTTCTGCTTTAAGCTAAACGGCCAGTTTCGGAGCACTCAGTTCAGGGTTTATTTGAAAATTTTTCACCAGCCGGGGCTTATCTCTTGCAGCTAGTGCGGACTTCCTCCTCTCCCAGCTAGATTTGCCATTGTTTTACGTTTCTTGTATCTTGCAATGATGTAATGCACTCTAGACTTCGGGGTTTTGCACATTCTAGCCAGTTTTCGAATTGTCGGCTTGCCATTTTCATCATCAATCCAGCTCTGCACAAGACGGTCACGCATTTCGACGGAAACTTCTTTTCCTTTCTTGCCCATTTCAGATTCCTTCAACTGAACAGTACGAATGTCATTGAAATCACATTAGGCCAACAATAAAATTATATACTTGCATGACTTACTTGGATTTGAGGCCGTACACCGTGAAGATGTGACGGTGTCCGAATAATTTGTTCCTCTTAATATCGATATCACTGCTTTCAAACATTTCATTCTAGCTTTATGTTAGGGTAATCGGGAAAGTGAAACTGGGGTATGAAGAACAAAGACTTGAACTGCAAACTGAGCAATTTTGTTCCGAGTCTAGACGGTCCACAGAGTGAGAACCACACGTTGAATGGTTTCAACGGCGTCTGTCCGGGCCTTCAACTCATCCACAGGAATTGAACCATGGACCTGTTCAAGTCCGACGTTTCTGGACAGGATGCTACCAAAGGCTACCTTGATTTTTCCTTGAGGTTTCGCCTGTTGCTTCTACTTTTTCTTGGTCTTGGTCTCGGCTTCTGCGTGCTGGTCTTAATAGGCGAAATTTTTGTCGCGTGGCTGTTTCCATCAGATGAGATTCTCCGACTTAGAAATTAAGCTGTCGGGCCGACAGCCAGAGGCTGATGACAGTCGCCAGCACGGGGTAGACAGCCATAGTTTAATTAATTCAATTGTCCGGTTGAAGTTTCCTAGACAAGCAAATCGAATCATTCAATTACAAGCTTCACATAAAAAATCCGTCTCAAATTCCCTAAATGCAAATTTCACTATGAAATGACACTGTGCTAGGTCCAACTTCATATTTGAACGACGACCGTGAATGATGGATGCGGTTAGATCCAGCTTCAACTGGTCTAATGAATGAAATGAAAACACATAAAAAATTGAACAGAATGAAAAATTCATGATTCTCCGCCTGCAAACTCATTAAATTTTCCCGTTTACTAAATCCCATCCTGCTTCAAATGAATGAAGACTTTTAAATGAATGCTTTTAATTATTTACACGCTTTCTCAAGACAACGATCACATTTCTGGGTAAAAACTCTGTGGCTTCTCGACAAAGCGAAATTTGATAGTAAATTATTCACAAGAGCAACGTACTGACCTGAAGTTGGCAAACAGACCTTTCTCACACTGTCACCTCCTGCTCATTGGCGAATTTCATCGACTTCCGCTAAGATGTTGTCGGAAGAATCACTTCGTTTGCTCTCTTGGATAGTTCGCGTCGGTTGCTGGACCACGCTCACTCCGTATACTTGGGACGAGGCAGATTCCACCGTCGGAGTGTTTCAAGGCTGGCGATTGGTCATCTGGCGCGTGTGTTCCACCATCGGGTTGCTCCTGCAATGGTTCTTAGTCGCGACTGCTGCATGCGGCCTGGCGGAGCCTGACGTCATACTAGACGACACGGTCCACTTTATCGGCATATCATTCGCCGTGACACTTGGAACTGCCTTCCAGCTCTACAACCTGCTCTGGCCTCAAGAATTCGCTCACACCATCTCCGCATTTCATAAACTGGGCAAACGTGTGGCTGTAATTCAAAAGCTTGACACCAGCGCCAAAGACGGGACAGAAAAGGTGACTCAACCCTTCCTGGTTGCTGGCTGTGCTCTGACCGTGGCGCTGTGGGCTGAAAATGGAGCCAGGGTATATACGAAGAAGCCTCTCGCTCGCTTCCTTCATTCTGAGTATTTGCTGGTTAACATGGTAGTCACCTTGGGCTGGTGCTACGTGTCTGCTGCTTGTATGGTCACGGGTATGTTCTTCGTCATGATAACCATCAACTATTTGCATTCAATGACCATGTTTATGAGAGGGATTCGGCTTCAGTCATCCCAGCCTCACAATTCGCATGCCCACCGGCTCCATCGGGCTCATCAGGTCCTGCATCAACATGTCATTGAGTTTTGGGCTCCGCTCGTGGCTGTCCTGCTCCTGTCCAGCTCATTGATCCAAATTACTGGATTTTATCATTCTCTTCGGGTCACTGCGGGCACTCCTCCCATTTTTGCTGGCACAATGAGCCTTCTGTCGCTAGTTGTCTTTGGCTGCACGAAAATATGCTTGGATTTCACAGTCAACTATACAACGGCGTCTTGCACGCTGCGAGAATCATTCCGGGACTGGGCTCAGAGAGTACGAACCAAAGATGTAAAGCTGTTCCAAAGTATGGCAAGGGTGGTGCGGACTTATCATCCATTTCATGTCAAGATCGGTTCTCTGCTGCGTGTTCACAGAATGACTTTTGTGCTCATGACCTCGGATGTCGTATTTCAGCCTACAGTTACCCTTCTGCTAATGTAAACGGATGTTAGTACTCAAACTAATTTCAATATTTCCATATTGAATCGAAGAAATGAGCTACAAATAGACATGAATGAATGAAACTGAATGACCAACTTCCTGTGATAAAATGAGCTCGGCAGATACAATTGATTCGGAGAAGTGAATAAAAGTGCTGTGTGCTTTATAACTACTGTTCTGACTGTAATTAAACCCTCGTTTGCATGTACAAAACGTGACGCAAAAGAGTGTGATTTCCAGGAAATTCCAATTACTTTTAGTATTTACCTTGGGAATGGCAAAAATTCGTCCAACCCCATCGAAGCCACGCCATAAAGGATTCAATGTCAAAGTACGAAAGTTCACACGCATGATTACAATAGCCGTAAACCCTCTCTTCCGCAAAAGTCATCGCATATTCGTAAAATCGCAAAGTCGCAAACGGAATTCTGCGACGTCGCAAAAGCCCACCATAGCCGTAAACCACCTCTCACGCAAAAGCGCATAATCGCGAAATCGCAGGCATGTTTTGCGAATTTACTACTTTACGCAAGAAAGGTGCGGTTGTACCGAATTGCAAAAACCTCAAAATTCACAATCAATTCTTGATAGATAGATCTTTAAGGGTAATTTTTTTCAAATCCCTTAAATGCGTTGATTTAGCCTATATGGGCAAGTAACATTCCTTAACAGAAGAAAATCTCACTTGACCCCAGCCTCTAACTCCTTCTTATGTAAGAGTTATGGCTGGTCAAAGTCTGCACCCCAATTTCCTAACTTCTGGACCTGGGCGTGTTTATTAACCAAACCTTGTGAGTGAGTAGCCCTTGGGCAGGGATAAAAATCCCAGCATACCCCAACTCGAAATTCGCTTACAAGCGTCTGCTATAAATTGGCGAATTTTCCCACTTTGAACTTTGACCTCAGATACTTCGGGCCTGGGATGCAATTTGATGTCTCTTTCTTTTGGGTTGTGTTTCATGATATTAGCGCTACAATACGAGGTTCTATAGGTTCCTGAAATATTGCACAGGAAAAATTTGAAAATTCGGGACCAAACCTTGGAGCGACCTTTTTCCCAGGCACAATGTTGAATTTGACCCCTCGCTGGACTGGGCTTTATTCTAGACACTAAGATCTACCAATAACAAAAATAAAAAATTGTATCCCAAACCCTCCCCTTAATGAACACAGTTCTTTAGTTTCGTAATTCCAGTTTAAGTCTGGAGATAGTTCAAATCAGTTAAAGTGCACGAATCTATCAAAATGCCACGCAAGTCAGTCAGACAAGAATCGTTAGATCAAGTGTTTGAAGATATTAATCTAATTAGCGAGTTTTTGGACACCGACGATGAGGAAGGTCTAGAGGAGGCACTAGAGATTGTTGTCAATTCTTGTGTTGAAATATACGTTAAACCGATACAGTGTGTACGCAAATCTGCTGATGGTTTGATCCAGCTTCTTCAAAGATACGGTAAGGAATCTCTCATTTGTACAGGTCAGAAGTTGGTTGAAGTAATCTAGTCGTACTTTATGAACAGATGATCATCGATTCAAAGATGAGCTTCGTGTCTCGAGATCACAATTCCAAGTTATTCTGAATCTTATCCAAGATCACGAAGTATTCCATACAGATAAGGAGGCTCAGCAGTATCCTGTCGACGTTCAATTAGCTGTCACTTTGTACAGATTTGGTCATTTCGGTAGCGCGGCTGCGCCATACAAGCTGGGCAATAAGCTGTACGAGCTGCAGGTGCCTCCAACCCCGACTCTGGCCCAGATTCCCTTGGTGTTGGTTTGCTTGGTTTTATTACGAATTAGGAATTCTGGTTATCAACATTATACTTATTGTCTTGGCTACTCCTGTCCCCTTTTCCTCGGCCGAGGGCAGACTCCGTCTTTACACCAAGAACCAGGGCAGCAGATTCTTTTGGTGAAATCTCCGCAGGCCTCGCCCGACTTCAGACAGCCGTACTGCGCGTCGGTAACGGGCACGAGGGTTGTAGCCAGCAGTACGACGACAATGACTGCAATGGTCGTGGATTTCCGGGTTCTGGCACCGCTGGTCTTAATTTTTTCTTGAAAATTGCAATAGTAGTCCAGTTGAATTTTTCGCGAGTCATAAGTATAAAATTGAGTCTGAGATGCCTGAGTTGGACTACTTTTATTGTTTTTATTACTCCCGACACAAATACCACCCAAGGCCAAGGATACATAAATTTTGCTAATACTTACACACTATTACATAGACTAACCTACGCTATGGCGCAAAATATGCCGGAATTCCCTCCCCGCATTGCGAATCCCGTGAAAGATCGTTGGTGGTCTCAGCGTCGTCGTCCTCAGCCCGATGAACAGCTCTATATTTCGGACGACATGGTGAATTCTACCAAGAATGTTGCGGGGTGGTGAAGGTGGGCGGGTCGTTCCGCTCAGGACATGACCCACATTCCGGAACACGTTGCTGACTCCGTACGCGGCACGGGCGGGGAGGTTCGGCGGTGGTGCGGGCGAGGGCTCGGGATGGGCGTGGACAGGGGTAATGTGACACTGCAACACGACCACAAGCACAAGTCCAATTGTTAGCAAAATCTCCAGCTGGGAATGTGCGCGCATGGCGAGATGACGTGGTTTCAAAGAATCCGGGCTGACAAATGGCAAAAATTTTGAATTCATTCACTGCGTCTGCATCTTGAAAGGCTATATTTTACTATTACTGCATCATACAAATTTGCAAATGCAATGTAATGCAATTTCCGGTTTGAATGCATAATTGTGATGCAATTGCCATTATATGAGAAATGCGCGCATGTGAAATGAAAGCGGTCAGTTGGCCCACGACTTCATGAACGGGATACGGCGGTAAGGTTGCAGCGGAAGAAAGAAATCTGGCAGGCACAATCGGTCAATCGTGTCCATGCGCAGTCGCAGTGTATAAAAACTTGATTTCCATTGACGAACAGGTTGTGCGACGGTACATGTGAAAGATCTGAGTATGTGTGAAGTGTAGTGTATGGTACAGGCAACTTTAACTTACCCATCAGCAAGTGTGTAATTGAAGTTAATTTGATGGTTTATGAATTTGCCACAAATAACGAGAGTGCCCTAATATTTTACTCCTTGAAATGCCGAATGATTTATACTTTATGGGAATCTGAATGCTTAATGTAAGAAATGACAAGAAAAGTTCGGAGTTCGTCCAGGGGTCGAATTCTTTCGCTTTCTGCCCGCCTTACTAATTTTAAAATTCAAGGTCCTCACTTCTCGTTCGTCGCTGTCGATGCGAAGACCTTACTAAATAAAAAATGAATTAATAAGCGAGGTGAGGTACATGATGCATCATGACATTTCCAGCGCAATTTAATGTTTCGCCTTTCGCTACCCGGTGACCGGCGCAATTCGGTTTATACACACTTACACTTGTTTTAACGACCCATGCTCGTTAGAACAACAGAATGCACGGTTCAAACTTGTCATTACAATTGTCATGCTGCTATTTACGTAGGTAACTAGATGCCATTACATAAAACAGAATATCAGGCATAGGTTGCACGATGGCAATCACTTTGCCCGCGAATCAAAATTGGCAATTTACATCACCTTTCTTCTGCGGCGCGTTTTCAAATCGCGCCTCGCGTAATGTTAATGCGGAATTCTCACAAATTTCAGTATAGAGTGAGGTACTAGGTCTATAATGCTGCAGTAAAAAAAATGCGGACACGGTCTATGTAAATATTAAATTATCGTCCAACATGAGAATTCACTTTGCTCTTATTTTTTCGACAAAGGTCAGGGAATTTCGAGATCGTTCGACCAGTCTCTCCTTGCCATGATTTCCAAACACTCTCGCCGTCTTTACGGGTCCATCCTCCGGGTAGCCGCCTGGCTCCACGTTGCGCCGTTCGTGGTCAACGCTCGGACCGGGAAGCTGGCGCTTACATTTGCGGGGGCACGCGGAGTTAGGGCGGTCACGTTCAGGTTCATTGCGTACGCGACATTCGTCACCCAGGTCTGCCTGCTCGCGATCCATATCCTCAGCGTGGCGACCGGTCTCGTCCCCGCGCATGAGCTCCTCATGGCCAGCATTCAGCCCATCTTGTATTTCTTCTCTGCGGGCCTATTTGCGGCGCTCCTTCTGTTCGGAGAGCCATTTGTGGTGCTCGTCAACGAGTTTCTGCGGCTGGACGCCCGATTGCGTGAGTTCCATGCGAAATTTTGCAATTTTATCATTCTGGCTAGAATTTTTGAAGCACTTCGCGAAATTCTGTCAATTTTTGGGAAATTTTGGAGTTTTGCTTAAAATTTTTCTCTCCATTTTGCTTTAGGCAAACATTTTCAGGTTTCGGACCGTGCGTTGGACGGGACCGAGCTCGCACTTAGGGCCCTGCGGGCTTCCTGTATCGCCGGACCGCCACTCTGCCTTCCTGCCGCCGCAGCGTTCCTGGACATGTTCCCGGGTTTCTTTTACAACATCCAGCACGAGCTGCAGTCGTACTCACACCTTTACTATCCGCTGGTAGGAGCCCTGGCGTCATTCGGCGGGAACAGTATCGTCCTCTCTTTTGTTCTCGGGGTGCCCCTTTACATGATCTTTAATTCGAGTACGCAGTGGCTCCGGAAGATGACCTACAAACCCGAAAACGGGGCTCACGGTGAGCTGGACCGGCACCTGGAAACGTATCGCCAGTTCCAAGTCGTGTACTCCGCCCTCATACCCATTTGGGCCTTCCTCGCTCCTCTCCTGCACACGTGCGGCTACGCCCTGTGTGTAGTCAACCTCTTCTGCGTGATCTACCTCCGCACGGAGCTCCCGGTCCCCGTATTGGGCGCATGCACCCTGTTTGCAGTGCTCATCTTCCTCATCTGCGAGCTAGCGGGACGGACGATCGCTGCGTTCACGAATGCAAGTGTGACTTTTGGCGTTTCGTACGCCGGAATTCTGCGGGACCAGCTCTGGACGGCTGCTCCGTCGAATCCTGAGGGTTCTGGCCCAGAAAATCCTGGAATATCAGCACAAATTCCTGGGGAAGGCATTAAAATGATCGACTTGGACAAGGAAGACGCAGTGGAGGCTAATTTTCAGGTTCATGCGGTGCCAGACACCTGTACACCACCCACCAACCTCACCCTGACGAAGGAGGAGACACTGAGACTGCGGACATGCTTTCCCCTCAAAATACGAGTCGCGGGTGCTGTCACATACGATAATCTCACGGCCGTCCGCTACTTCGAGTCGTGTGTGGTCCAGAACCTCATCAATGCCCTGCTAGCATTTCGGCCGTAGTACAAATGCTATAAAATCCGTCTATTCAGGCCCAATTTTGTACATGGCCCAGACACACGTTACCATAACATGACCAATGGGGCAACAATTTCAATTTCTGTGAAGGAATGCAGCAGTTCAAGTCGACTAATGCACAACGAAGCAAGGTGGTCAAGTGTCTTTAAGACAAGGCAAGCCTTGCTTCAGGCCCCATCTCTGATCGAACGCGAAAGGGACGACACAACGCTCTCCTTAAATCTTTTGCCTTGCGTGTCGTGAGTCGTGATAGAGACTCTCAGGAAAGTACGAATGAATGGGTTGCTAAGGTCCACTAGAGTATTGCTCGTTGAATCCATGAGGAATGCAAATGGAAGAAAAGCCGAATTCAAGTGCTGACTTTATTCAAATTCTCAACAAGCACGGAATAGTTTGAACATGCCGCAGTGCAAAGCACTGAGGGAATTCTCTGAATGACATGTTATCAATTATTATTAGATTATGGTATGATTTCGATGGTTGTTGGCGGTGGAAGGTCCGTGGTGGGCGGGTTTCCGCCTCCTAGGCAAGCGTACCCACTCAGGACACACTCATAGGCGGCCAGAGCGTCGAGGCGGCCGTACCCAAACTGGAAGTTAGGGAAAAGGGTGTCGGGTTGCCCGTTGCAGACGGCGCCGTCAGACACGACGCTCTTGGACGCGGACTGCTGAAGGACGTACTGGGCTTCGTCAAAGGCCAAGGCCGGATCCATGCCCATCACGAGCGCGAGCACACCAGCGACGTGCGGGGCCGCCATGCTCGTGCCGGACGCCTGTGCGTAGACGTTGTCGCCTTGGTTGTGGGCGGAGCGAACCGTCTCGCCAGGGGCGCTGAGCTCAGGCTTGAACAATTTGTCATCCATCGGGCTAGGCCCTTGGCTGCTGAAGTACGAGAGCCGGTCCAGGGAATTTGTCGACCCGACGGCGACGACATGCGGGTAGGGCGCGTGGGAACCGAGCGACTCGCACCCGCGTTCGCCGTAATTGCCAGCCGACCAGACCGCGAGGATCCCGCCTTCGCGCCAGGCGTTGATGGCAGGCAGGAACCACGTGGCACCTGTGTCGACAGAGTTCCAGCTGTTGCTGACGATGTGCGGGGCTTTGCTGCAGTCGGGGTTCGTGCCTTCCGTGAGCGTCGGGCAGAGAATCCACTGTCCGCAAGTGAGCAGGTCGGATTGGTCCCCGACACCGTTGAAATTCAACCCCTTGCAGGCGATCCACTTGGCTCCGTGCGCGACGCCGACATCCATCCCGCCCGCGAGCAGACCCATTGTCATGGTGCCGTGAGTGTGGTCGTCGGTCGGGGTTTTCGTGGCTGTGACGGGGTCGTACCACGAGTACTCGTCGTTCTTGTAATTGGCGCTCAGCGCCTGGTGCGTCCCGCGGACGCCCGTGTCGATGTTCGCGACAACGATGCCCGTCCCGTTAACGCCGTTGGCCCAGACTTGCGGGAGGCGGATGATTTCGAGGTTGTAGTCGACCGCGGTCGGTCCCGGCGTGGAGGAGACTTTAAGGTCGATGAGGGGCTCGACAGTGACTTGAGCCTCCAAATCGATGCGAGCGATATCTTGCCGGTCGGCCAGCGCAGCGAGCAGGTTGGCGTCGGCACCCCGCACGTAAATCTGGTTGGTGATCCAGAAGCTGGTGACGGTTCGAGACTCGGAACCGGCGGCGACTGGCACGCTCTTAAGAAGACGGAGGAGCGATGCTTGTGTCACTTCAGCGTGAAGGCGGAGCGCGGCGTAGAGAGCGGTCCGTCGGTTGGCGGTTGTCGCGAAGGCCTGTGCTGCGTTCATGCTTCCGATCGAGGTAAGGACGGTGTCGGTGCCTTTGCGCATGGTGATGAAGATGTTGAGCGGCCCTTGTGCCTGAAGCAAGGCAGCGTCGATGACTGGCCCGTCGAAGGCTCCGGCGCCTGACGCAGAGAAGGTACAAGCCAAGGTAAAAAGAAGGGCAACTCTAGCCATATTGGAAAAATGCACCCCGGACTAAATGATCAGGTGAATCGCACAGACTGGGGAGAAATGTTCCATGGTCGTGGCTTTGACTTCACTTCGGCTACGTGGCAGTGAACTCAAGTGGCAGTGTCAGTGTCATGCAATGTCATCATTCTTTACCAGGAAAGCCAGGAATCAGCTAGCCAGCTGCACTCGATTGCCAGGCCAGGCAGACGTGTTCGGTTGACATTAGGCGACGGACAATGAAATTTACTGATAAGGAGTGTCATAAAGTGAGGCAATGGAACGGAGCAGGAGAAGAGACAATGGCAATGAGAACGACATATGATTAATCAAGCTGACGCTGGACAGGCTCACGTACGCTGAAATTTCCCGATTCGGCTTTTGGCAATTGCAATCGACAATCGGCAACCGCACCAGCCCTACAAAACAATGTGGTTCAATTGATTCATTGAACAAATGGAAGTTACACACGCGCAGCACGTTCGAGGCCAAATCGGTCCAGTCCGAAACCGGTTCCGATGTAAAACACTGCAGACACCACAAACCCGTAATTTGTCTTTCCCTAGAACAGCGCAAGCAAGGCTTAATTTGCTGGTTTTGGGGTTAGGATGGTTACAATTTACAAGTGTTATGTAACTGACATTTGCAATTAACATCATGTAATGTTCGTGGTGTATCGTAATTAATATTAACAACGCTGGGTAGCTGAATGATCATGTTTACAAGCGGCATTACATGTCTACGTTACGCTTTGTAAGTAGCTTAATGCTTGATTAAATTGCCTTGTTTTGCCTTCAAACAGCAAGTTGTCGTCCTTGGCCTTGGCCTTCGCCATGCCGAGTGAGTAGCAAATAGTAATTGTCTGGCCGAGTGTTGCTTCTTTTGGTGTATGCTTAATAAATGTGAAATTAATGCAGCTCAGGTCGGTGTGGCCGATCTTCATATTTAAACCTTCACCCACATCAAAATCGGGTTTTCTGCGCCCTCAGTCCAGTTTTGAGTTTCCTGACTCCAAAAACTTTTCACAAGTTTCTTACGATGAAAGCAAGCGTAGCATTTCTCTACGTGGCGCTGGCGGTTGCCTCAGTCAGCTCCTTACTGCCCGCCGCTTCCGCCGTGAGTGCGGACCACGCCTGTCTCAAGACCCCACCCGCGTCCGTACAGCCGAACGTGGAGTGGGCCGGGAAGGTGGGCAACTGGTACCTGAGCGCCGGAAGCGAGCTCCACGTCTACCGAACTGCTGCCGACGTGGCCAAAGTCCCCGTGACGGCACTCAGCTCCTACGACGTCCACTACCGAGCCTGTCTTCGATTCGAGTGGGGCGCGAAAACCATTGTGAGGGGCTTCGGCGGCTCGAAGCAGGTCGACTGCAGTTTTACTCCGAATCCTGACGGCTCATCCAGCTTTCGGTACGCGAACGTCGGACTCGACGGGCGGGCGACCGTCGTGCTCACCGACAACTCGACCTTCATCATGTTTTATGTGTGCTGGCCGGAAGTCGACGAGGCCAGTTGGGCGGTCATCAGCTCCGTGCCCACGCTGCCTGAGAAGACGAGGAGACAGATTTACAAGCAGGCCAAGAAACTTGGATTTGACAGCGACAAGATTCTGTTAATGCGTTACGAGTCATGTGAGGCGGCGAATAAGGAAGGGCTGCCCGATAAGGACGAACTATAAGCCTTCAAGACTGGACTCGCTTAATAAAATCTGCTAATCATGATTTCCAGTAGAAAATAAGAATAAACTGATTGATTTATTGGCCCGATTTTCTCCAGTCGGCTACTCGCCTCGAATTTACTTTGTTCATCTCAACATTCAAGCCTTTAAACAAGGAAGTGCAAGGAAATCGCATTTTTCGCACAAAAGCCAAAGCTAAACACTTTGAGTCCAGATTCTGGCTTTCGCGTTCTGCAGAAAGTCAATAATCGATAGTGGTCAATAATTATAGAGCCGGGTGGGATGCAATAGAATGACTTAACCTGTAGAAGATGAAGACTTCGTACAAGATAGCGATTGCTGTCATCTGCGGGATCGCTGGTGTGGGTGAGTTCAGTAGAGTAGTGAATTAATTACTGATAAGACATGCAGTTAGCGTTACCCTTTGTGATTATATCTTGAACAGTGGTTGCTGTGGTTCTCATTATCGTAGGAGTGAAGATGGTAGCCTCCTCCCGGGACCAAGACAAGTGGATTCGAACCGCCGCCGCCAACGCTCACCACGAACTGGACCAGTTTGAGCTAATTGCAGCCTCCTTGGCTTCCGGATCCACGAATTACACGCAGCTAAATCGGCAGCTTGATTTTCTGCAGAGTGTTCAAATCAATCCGGCCACTGAGAACAATCGGAAACTCCTTCCGGACATTATCAGCGTCATAAACAACGTCAACGGTTTTCTGGGCAAGGAAGGAGATCCGGAGCCAGGAATTTTAAGTAAAATTGGGTTGCGATCATTGATCTGGTTCATCGACGGCATTCGAGATGACAAGTCGTATTATCTCCTCGACGGAGCGCAACTGTGGGCCGCCCTTCGTGTGAAGATCCTGCAGGAGCATTCGGGAGGCAGAGTGCAGGAGCATTCGGGAGGCAGAGTGCAGGAGCTCACAGACGGACTGAGCAGGATACAGGCGAAGACGGTTCACGTGCGTGACCAGCTGGACGGCTTGGCTCAGATCTTCGTGGCCGGGATCAAAGAAATCCACGCTCACACGGACGACATCGGAGGCCACCTGCCGGAGCTCAGAAAGGTGGGGGAAAGGTTGGCGGTAGCCGCCGAACAAAAGCAGGACTTCCTTGACAACACCGACGGGCTGGAGAAAGAGACAGCAGCCCTCGTCCAGAAGTTTAAAGTCTGATATTTAAAGTTAAGAAAGTATAAGCCAAGTTCATGCAGTTTATTAGCACTTTTGATTATTGACATTGTTTAGCTGATGTAATAAAAGTCAACAACGACTCCGTGAGTACACACGCAGCTAGCGGCAATGGTGGCAGTAGCCAAAGCACCACATGTGGCTACAGCAGCACCCGTCCGACCCAAAGCGGTACACCACCTTCACGTACATTCGTCCCTCGGCCTCCGTGTCTGTCGGACGGGGTCCACCAAAATGTGTCACGTTCGCACGCATGCCATCCGGTGTCGTCTCGTACGAAGATCTCGGGTGTCGGAGGCGGCCCAGGCCAAAAATGTTGCTGAAGCCCCAACCCGCGGAGGGCGTCGAACAGCTCCTTCACGAAGGGCTCGGGTGGGGCCGCTTCAGAGTTCGTCTTGTCGTTGACTGCGTACACCTCAAACGGCCACCACCCACGGCATGACGGCACTCAGGTTGCCGTCCGCACTGGCAGCCTCCACGAGGAGCTCCTTGTCGCCCATGCTGAAGTGCGGTGCACGATGTTGAACGACCTGGCCACTTGGTCGCCCTGGGCGCAGCCACAGGCGTGGCCGTCGACCCTCCGCACGCAGTCGCCGCTCCCATCGAACCCGTCGCACGTATACGCGTCCGTTGGCCAGGCCAGGCCCCTCGAAAGCAAGCACTTACTCATGCTCTCGTGGCAGCCGGGACAGAGGCGAGGGCGTCAAACTGGTCGCATGGCGAAGGCTATGAGGCCTCCCGGCGGCCTTCTTCGCTTTATCCGTCGCAGTCGTCTCCGACAGCAGCGTCTGACGCTAATGCTGAGAGAAGTGCCAGTGCCAAGTTAACGGGAAGTCTGATCATTTTCAAACACGAACTGAAGTTGAAATTACAGAATTTCGATGGAGCAAATTGCCGAAGTTCGCAGCATTAAATCACAAGTTCTTTAATCTGTGGCCAAAAGTTTATTCCTCCACTAGCTCAATTATTTGTAATTACTTCCTGAGCCTGTCAATTGCCGTTAATTAGTGTTAATCCACATTAACTCTCATTAGTGAGCATTAAATGGATACAATTGTGTAAAATTTATCCTTGACTTGTCGGGGTGGAACTTCGTTAATCGTTAAAGAAGTCTTAAAATGCGCCACGCCAACGCAGAAGCCAGAAGCGCTGCAGCAACCGCCACTGCATCGACGCGCCGGTGGTTTTAGCGAAACCCGAAACCTGTTTCCCTAATCCTGTCATTATTCGTATGCGTCGTCATATAATGGACGTACTCAAAATTCATCCAATTAATCATTTATTATTGTCTTGCCACGAAACCAGGGAGCAGACAGCAGAAACTGGACGTCCTTCCCCTTGACTTGATTTTGTAGGTCGTGGCATGTCTGACCGTTGTTGCTCCGCACGCGCTCACGTAGGCCCACTTCGAATAATCGCAAATTTATGCAAATATGCACGCGCCCGGGACATATATCAAGGAGGAGCGGTTCCAGATTTCCAGTCAGTCCAATTCCAAATACCGTTCAGTACTAAACAGCTTCCAAATTCAAAATGAGAGCAAACCGCAGCATTTTGTTTCCGGCGCTGGCGCTTGCCGTCGTGGCAGCCGTGAGTGTGAGCGGCAAGTCGCTGGAAGACCAATCCTGCCTGCGGTTTCCTCCGAGGCCCATCCAACCGAATATCGAATGGGTAAGTTTATAGCGTGCGCCTGGGGCGTGCGCCTCAGGCACCACGTTTCGCTCAAAGTGAAAACGAATCCTTTGTTTGCTGCAGGCTGGGAAGGTGGGGAGTTGGTACCTGACCGCAGGGAACCAGCTTCATCTGTACCGCACCGCGGCGGATCTTGCGAATGTGACCGTGGCGTCGCTGACCCCCGGCGACCTTTACTACCGCTCCTGCCTCCGCTTCGACTGGGGCCTACAGACGATTGTGTCTGGCTTCGGAGGCAAGACAGCCGACGTCGGCCTGACGCCGAACACGGACGGGACATCGACCTTCCGGTACGCGAATCTGGGCATGGACGCCACGGCGACGAACGTCCTCACTGACGATGCGACCTTTGTCATGTTTTACGTGTGCTGGGCGCAGGGGCGCGATGCGAGCTACGCCATCATCAGCACCGGCCCGACGCTCTCGGCGGGGGCGAAGAAGGCGATCCTTGCAAAGGTGAAAGAGCTCGGCTTCCTGAAAAAGCAGTTTGCCCTCCTCCGCCACGAGTCGTGCCAGGCCTCGAGTGCAGAGGCTGCGGAGGAAGCGTACGCTAGGCGCGGGAATTTTAATTACAAGTTCCAGTAAATTAATAAAATAAAAGAGAACCTCATGCCAAGTGCTCACTTTATTTACGTATTTGTGGGGCATCGTGCATCTTCACCCGCTAACGTTAAAGTGCAAAAGTGCAACCGACGGTGATCTCGTTCGTTCGGTTGAGGGGCAAGCGGTACCACTCCTTTATGTCGGCCACCAACATTGTCCCTGCAACAAGAAAAGCGAAGGTTAAGGTGATGGGCTCATTCACTCTTGGGACAATTAGCTTACCTCCGTACGGAAGTTCCAACACTCCATCATCAGCAGACATGGCGAAGAAAGTTTCGATTTCAAGTTCTTGAATGAAAGACAAAGACTCGAGTTGTTAGGTCCAAAATGCTTCCTCGAAGCCAAGCCAGGCCACGAGAAGGCAGAATCACAGTCAAATCGACCTAAATTAAGCCACATAAATCACAACTTTGTTGCTCACGAAGTGATCAAAAATGCTACAGGAAGAGCAAAATGTAGGCCGTCAGGGTCTTAATCGAAATTCTGTGGTCTGATAGTGTCCTGTTCATTTGGGAATTTTACAAAACGTACGCCTTACGAAATTACGTGATTAAAATTGAACAGTCAATAAATGAAGTAACGAAATAACCTAACAATTAAAACAAACTAGCATTCAAAAATGGAAAAATAAAAAGCTTGCCCTGCCGGCCATATTTCTTTTTTTACACCGAACTCGGGTTGGAATTGGAATTCGAGTCGCTGAAGCCACTGCTCGTGCTACTCGCACCGACGCCGCCATGCCGTTTCTTAATGTGGCTTCGAAGATTGTCTGCACGTCCGCACTTCTTCTCGCAGTGCGGGCACGTGAAGACGCGCTCCTTCCGTTTGTCCCGGTACAGATTGATGTGGTGGCTGTTGCCCATGTGCCGGACAAATACGTTCCGGAGCGAAAAGGCGCGGCCGTTACAGGGCGGGACGGAGCACGTCAATTCTGCAAGAAAAGAACAAGATTAAGCAAGATTAAACAAAATTGATCATCAGTTTTAGCAAGAAAGGGTTTTTCGGACTTTGCTTTGCCAAGGCAGGCGCTTCCTCTTACTTTCAATGTCAAACTGGACATTCGTTTGCGCTTGTGCTTCCGTGTCCATCTCGGCCTCAGCCGCCTCGGTCATCGTCATTATCTCTGCTTCTTGCATCGACCCCTCGACCGGCTCCATCTCCGGGCTCATCATGGCCACGGCGCCGGAGCTCACGGCGCCGGAGCTCACGACGCTGGCGGTGCTCATGCTCGATTCGGACCAGGCGTTGGAGGGTCGGCGTGATAACTGCGGCTCGATCACCGTCATGGCCGCCGGCGCTGCCGTTGGGGTTGGCGGCTCTGCCCCCGCACAAACGTACTCCGAATCGCCCCACGCCCAGACTCCCCCCGTTACCTGATTCTTGAACTCCTCCACTGTCGCCAAGAACCGCCTCACCTTCCCCGTGCTGCCGTGATCCTCCCCCCAGAGCCTCGCGAGCTTCGCCTCGACGCGCCTCCCGACCTCCAGCGCCTTGTTGTACTCGCGCCGCCGGAAATGCAGCTGGCAGACTTTGAACTCAGTCCAGATGACCGACTCGTGACGCTCCTCGTTGAAGGCGAGTGTCGTCTTCTTTCGGGTGAGGACATCCTCGTATACGTGGCGTACCCACTCCTGGGCCGAGGCGGGTCCCGTCTCGGACGCGAGCGTCGCGGCGTGCTCGCGGAGCTCCAGAAACGCGAGCCGGTTCTCGCCAAGGCGGGCCTGGGCCTCTGCGTAAATGGCGTCCAGCACTTCGCTCGTGCGCCGGAAATCGCGGAGGTCGAGGAGCCGCTCGACGAGGTTCACCTTCGCGATGAGGGTCGGAATTGCGAGCGGGCCGTACTTTGACTCGAGGCGGCGGACGATTCGATCACTCGCGTCGTAGGCGTCGGTGTGCTGGCCAAGCGCAGTGTATACCTTCTGCAGGTTTGTGAAAACGATGCGGTAGGATTCGTCGTCAAGAATATCGTCGAGGAGCAGGTCGAAAGTGATGACGTCCTGCAGCTCGGCAAGAGCCTGACTATGCCGGTCGTCGAGGCTCTCGACGGAGCCGATGCCCGCCTTGGCGAGGACCGTGATTCGGTGCAAAGGCCCAAGCACGGACAGGGCCCGGTCGTAGCACTGCTGGTAGAAGACCCGTGCCTGCCCCCGTTCGTTGAGGCACGGTTGGCTGAGGATCCACGCGAGGTGGCACATCAGGTCGAGCGTCAGCTCGTGGTCGGCCCCCAAATGCTGCAGGGCCAGCTCATAAGCGCCTCGGTACTCGTCGTGAGTCTTGTAGCAGAAATGCTGCTTCGTGTACGTGCGGCCGGTGCGGAACCGCATGGCAAGTGCCGCCTCAGAGCCGGGCCCCAGGAGCGGGGAGGGGCCGAGCGCGTACAGGGCAGCGGAGGAGATGGCGAGCTCCAGGGCGTCCTGGTAAAACTCGTGCTGGCAGAGGAGGGCCCAGGCTCCGGCGTGGAAGTCGACGAGCCCCTGCACGAAAGGCGCGATGTTCCGGTTCTGGTGGAGGAAGCGGAGGAGCGGCCCCTGATACTCGAACGTGTACTTGGCCAACTGCAGGGCGTGCGCGATAAACAGGCGCTGGTCTGGGTCGACGAACGGCAGCGGCGCGCCTGAGTCTGGCACGGGGTTGTCGGTCTTGCCAGGCACAATGTACGGGCTCATCATTTCCCGGAGCGAGCTAATGTACTTGAGCTCCTGCCCACGAGCGTGAGCACGCACGATGCGCTGGAAGAGGCGATGGACGGAAATGTAGCGGTCTTCCTGGACGGTGATCATCGAATAGCGTCGTAGAAGTTCGACGGCCCCCCAGACACTTTCTTGGTCCCCCATAGAGTTCTGGTCGAATGAAGGAGGCCAATTGTGGAGGAAGAGCGCCAGCGGGACCTTGTCTGCTCCGCAGAAGGCGAGTCGGTACAGAATTTCGATGGCGAAATGGCCTACATTCGGGACCGGGCCGGAGCCTGGGCTCACATTTTTATTGGATGTGCAGCTGCTTCGGATTTTGGCCAGGCTGAGCTCCAGAACGGTGTACAGCGTCTTCTCGTACGCGTGCGAGGGCCGGCCGGCTTCGCCCTCCCAGAATTTGTAGTCCAGTAGCTCCATGGCGGAATCATTCAACTTGAAGGCGTGGAGGAAGCCGCTGATGGCGTACGGCAGGGATCTGAACTTGTAATTCTCCTTGGCGATGTAGGCGGCTGCCTGAGTGAGCGCCAATGGGTAGCAACCCAACTCCTCCGCGAGGCTCTTGTACTCGTGCCAATGCGCTTGCTGCTCCGCCCAGGGGCTCAACGCCTTCCGTAGGAAATCCACGCTGTCTTCAAGTGTCAGGACCCCAAGTGCCAGAGTCGCGAATTGGGCTGGGCTCCAGTCTTGGGGCGCCTCGCTCCGCGATGTGAAAACGTGCACATGACCCCTCTGCTTGTTGGCGGGCGGGGGCAGAAATTCCTTCACGGCCCCGTAATTTTCTGCATTGTCAAACATGAAGAGTGCTTTCTTGCCCTCGAAGAATTTGTAGCACTTCTGGGCCAGGTCCTGGTTGGAGATGTCGATGGCACCCCAGTCGACGTGCGCCTGCTCCTTCAGCAGCTTCAGGAAGCTGTTGCGCATCGCGATCACGTTCTCGGCGTGGATCAGAACGCAGTTCCCGCCGAAATAGTCAAAGTACGTGCGGGCGTAGAAGCGGACAAACTCCGTCTTGCCAATTCCTCCGAATCCGGAGACCACCACGCCAATCAGCGGCTGCGGGCTGAGACTGGCGTTAAGCGTGTGCAGGATATTCAGCTCGGACTGGCGGCCAGAAAATTGGAGCTGTGCAGGCGAGGGCGCGGGCGCAGTGACGTGGACGGCGTGGAGCGTGATCGTAGTTGCTTCCCCACTGGCGGACGTGTCGACGGAGCCAACTGAAATAGAAATCAGTTAAAGGCCCTCAAAATAGCTTAATTCAATGCTCGAGGCTTACTAGTTACAATCATGATCACAAAGGACTCACCTCGTCGCCGCTTATCAGCGACCGTCCCGCCTTCTGTGTCTGAGATCGACGCATCTGAATCACGACCCATTTCGGTGACTTTATTTTACTGATCCGTGATTAATTAACTGACGAATTACAGCAGTGGCTCCATGCAGATCACTCCAATACACTCATAACTCACTGAATGACGCATGCCCATGGCATGTGAATTAAACTGTTGCGGACGGGCAGTGGAAGTGTTAATTGATCACGAACACCACAACTGATAAGAGCTGATAGAATACGCAAAATTACAAATTAATTGGGAATTCACACGAATCACGAATCCAGAAATCGAGCGGCTGAGAATGATCAACAATTCAAGTGGGGTCGCCGTCGCCCAGTTCGGGTGCAGGCGCAGACGAGAGTTTTCAAACAATGTCAGTCAAATCACATTTACGGAGCAGGCTGTCTACACTACACTGCGATTTACTGTGAAGAACTGATAAGATAAACACACAAGCAGCTTAACAGAAAGCAGTAAGCACTGATAAGCGACGAGGAGAATGAAATTGAATATCTGTTGTTCGTGTGTGGATTTAAAAGTGGACACAGAATTTTGTGACTCGCTCGCAGTGATCGCAGTGCAGTGCTAAGCAGTCGATGACTAATCAGCATCAGCATGTTATTTATTTACGTTTAGCTGGCTTGGCTTATCTCGCTCGACTTCCTGCGAAAAATTGAACCACTAAGCTTCCTTGTGTCTTTGTCTTGACTGGAGTTGAGGCTGAGACTGAGATTGAAACAAGAACCCAACATAATTAACACATTGCCAGTATGCAAATGAGGCCAGAACAAAGAG
The DNA here is from genome assembly GCA_009869945.1 of Mesaphorura yosii. Lineage (NCBI taxonomy): Eukaryota > Metazoa > Arthropoda > Collembola > Poduromorpha > Tullbergiidae > Mesaphorura > Mesaphorura yosii. Next base: position 26,439 of record WIXG01000464.1, on the reverse strand, counting down.
TTGGGTTCTCATGAGCGGATTGAAGAAACCTCAATTCAGACTCAGTCTGTTCCATGACTCATGCGCTCATGACCATGACGGAAATTTTGCATACGCAATGCAAGCAATGCAATTTTATTGAATTAACGACTGCCTTCCTGTGGAAATTACGAAAATGAGTGCGAATTTGCGAATTATGACCGACTGAATGAATCGTGACTGAATTCTGGTGTCGGTATCAGCGGCCCATTCCGGTCGGCTCGACGTACTTCTTGATCCAGACGTCCTGTGGTTGCCTGAGCCTCCTCGCCTCGGCCCTGGCCACGACGTCCGGCCAGCGCCTCGCTGCCGTTGCTGCATCCACGCCTCCTCCACAGACACCGAAACCACCGACGCCTTGGGAATAGCCGTGAGGCCCCGCTGCTGTAGCATTTCCACCGTACCCGTCCGGGTGCTCCGTCTGGGGACCGTGCCACCCAGCAGCACGGGCGCGGGCACGCCAATCAGAGGAACGTGACTCCGACCAAAATCTGTACCCTGGCGGGGCGACCACCGACCCGTCAGGCCCCAACTTCGTCCCCGTAGGAATGTAGTCGCCCGGATGCCGAGAAAAGACTCCGAAGGCCTTCAGCTGGTTGCCCTGCAGATCCTGCATGACGAACTTGTTCAGTACTTAGTGTTCTACTTGTCTTGTGCGCGTATGTGGATCAAAATGTTCTCTCGTGGGTTGTGGTTTAGCTTTGGCTTTAGAATCGACGAAGGATGACGAACATAAAACTCTGACTGATTTCAAAACTGCTTGCTTTCTGTTGTTTTTGTAATTATTTTGCAATTAAGGTAAAGTACAGTCAGAACCGTACCCAAAGCTTTGTAGATATAGCTGAGTTGGTTGCTTGATAACTAAATCCACTTGTCCTTTTCCTCCCACAAAGCTTGCAATGCGATTTGGACAGACAAGTCGAGGACGCGAGTTCGTTGCACGCACGACAACGCCCAATCATGAACGAACAGTTAATCTCACCAATTATGATTTTTAATTCCAGTTCGAAAATCAACAGTGAGAGTGGCGTCGCTTGCATGGACTCCAGCATTGGACAAAGAGTGCACTGCTGAAAGCTGATTGATAAGCCTCAGCCTGGAGCTGAACTCGAAAATTCAAATTGCCTTTCCTTTAACAATTCACAAGAATTGAACTTTCTCGCAATTCGGCAGGGAATTAGTGCTTCATTCAAAGTAGATTTAGTGTATAGGGATTAGATATCATTGCAATGGCCAGCACAGTAAAATTAGAATCTGACCCCGAACGGAACGAAGACGCGCTTGAAGACAGTCAAGTCTGTGTCAAGGTTGAAGCAGCGCTGAAATAAGCCGCTTTCGTCGCCCGTGATCGAGACGACCAGCAGCCGTCCAAGACAACCACAAATTTTCCGTTGGGTTGTTCCAAGATGAGCCAATTCGGGTACTTGGAAATTGGTGTAGCTGACTCCTACTCGGTCAGCCGTGTACCCGGGCAAATTAAGTGGAATCTTTTGGTTAATGCACCCCGCGTCAATGTCCCCGGCCCCTGGACCTTTAAACTTCCGTAATCACTGTTTCTGCTTCAGCCGAAACTCAACGGCCGTCATGTACAACACCGAATCGAGTTTCACGTTCAGTCAGACGGGCTTCAAGGAGATGTACAAGTAAGCGCAGGTGCAGGGAACCACATGGTTCACAGAAAGTAAAATTTATAACTTTGCATCAATTAGTTTCATTTTCTGTAATCAGGTTGCATATGAATGACCCTTTCGCGTGCCAAACTCTACGCAATCACCTTCATCAGCTCTGTATCCAGGTCTCAGGAAGCTTTCGGCTGATCAGCACTTGATACTATTCACCTGACAACGAATGAGACTGATTCATGCCTAATGAGACTGAAGCCTGACATGTACGGATATCTTGGAATTATCCACGATAAACGTCTAAGACGATGTAAGTAAAATCCTCTGGACGGCATTCCCATTGTAAAATGACTACTATATTACAATTATACTGATCTTCTGAGTAATATTTGTGCAAGAAGAAATGATCTTTGGAACTCAAGTTTTTCATTTTTGTAAGAATAAACGCTGGCTGATTGATTCCGAGGCACAATCCAATTAAACTGCCCCGTAGGCTCTAAGAATCTTATCGGCCCCCTTCTCAGCCAGCATGATTGTAGGCGCGTTGACATTGGCGTTGGGCACAACGGGCATCACCGAACCATCAATCACCAGGAGGTCCTCCACGCCAACGACCCTCAACTTGGAGCCCACTGTGAATGGATCCCCCTCCCTTCTTATAACCTCCGTCTAATTGAAACGGATAATCAATCATACCATCCTCCCTGATCCCCATGCTGCACGTGCCCACGGAATGGTTCCAGCTTTGAGACACCCTTCCGATGTAACACCGCCAGTACTCGTCGGTGTGGTACCAAAAATCGAGGCACTCCGGTATCCGAAGCCGAAAGTAATGCCAGAGGTGAGCGTTGAAGTGCCAGACCGAAAGGTTGGGAGCAAGCACTTGAGAAAACTCTGGAGGTGATTAAACTCTAACAGATTCGCCGCGAATTTAGTGGGACGCTGAGCGCTGTTTAAATGGCGAGTCTTCGCTGCTGCGTATGAGTACGCGTATGAAAATGCGATGCGACTTCGGTGCTGGACAACAATGGACGAAATTACTGGACTCTTAAACGGGTTCTGGTATTACAATTGATGGCTTTGTACTGGATTTATTGACTTTAAATTACAACACAAGCGACTGCTTCGCTTGAAGACTGAATATGAACTCCCGCACTCTGCTGCTACTGCTCCGCTCTTGCCTCTCCCCTTCTCTTCGCGTGTTCTGCAATGCTCAGCTCACGCAAAGGCAAAAGGCAAAGCCTCGTGCACAGCACAAGGACAACCAGAAGACACAACTCATTTAACTGTTATGAACAAAGACTCAGACTCATACTCCTTTACAGCGCGCAGAGAAAACAAGAAGCTGCTCGTCGTACCGCAAACCAAGAAACCACCAACGTCATCATCAGCTTTTACTATGTCACGGTCCAGGGGTCGCTCTGGAGACTACTGAGGCGTCGATTGATTTACGGCAGCGCCTCAAGGTGAAGATTCAGGGAGGGACAAGGAACAAGAGCAAGGGAGAAGATCGACCGGCTCATGCTCCGAATCCCCTCCCCCCGATTCGCTTCCGATTTGGGTTTATGGGCTACTTTGATAAAAATTTGTACATCTTCGCGGTCGTCATGATTACCAAGCTCAGGGTAGACGACTTGGTCGTTTAGCTAACCTTTCTCCTTAATTCCAATTTTGTAAAACACTCATGCAATATTATTGGCAATCTTGTGATTCAACCTGTCTGTCCGGTCTTGAGAACGAAATATGACCTTCAAACTACCAGAGGCACAACACTCTCCCGGCAAAAGTCTTGACCTTCAAAGTCTTCAAGTGATGCTTGACTAGAAGTCACGATGAATAAATTGGTTATTAGAAGTAAATAATTAAATTTCCATTAATTCCTGTCCTTCTATGTTCGAGTTTTGTCTAAGTCGTGTCCACATTCTCCATTATTGGTTTCAATGTGGATGTCGAGCAGCAAATAAATTAATCGTAGAATATTTAATCACACATCAAAACTAAACCGACCACGTCCAGTCGCGCACGTTGAAGTGGGTATCTTGGCCCACGGTGCTTCAACGTTCGGCCTGAATTTGCTGGCTTGATTCTGACATCATTTATTCATAATTCCGAAAACTTTGTCACTTTTATTAGAAAAAGGAATCAGCCATGTTTCTTAGCGAGTGGCAGAACAACAAGAGAACAGCCTGACTGAGATTGACGAGTGCCCAGTCTGCGCTTGACAAGGTTACCGCCCGGAAGCCAAACTTTAAGACGACCAACGAGTCAGCAAAATGTACAAACTTCGGCCTCGTGGGCGATTCTTCACCCGGGAGACGTACAGAATAATGGAGCTCTGCTCCCTGTACGGCCGAATGTCCGGCACTCAAGCCAAGTGGGATCCCGTCCAGAAACGGATGGTGGTACGCAAAGGGAAGTGGGCAACGGTGCAAGCTCGGGTGACCCAGAGCGTCAGTTTGTCATATGCTCTCCTTGCCTGTGGCGCCCAGTTCATGTACGCGAGCCAGCATGGGTTTCGTCTTACTACCCTCCAAGGGAGCATGCGGACCGCCTTCTTCTTCATTGGGCAGCTTTCAGGGTTATTTGTCATGTGTGTTACCACGAACGTTGAACATTTTGCAACGCTCGTTAATTTCTTTGTGTCAACATGTCACGAACACGAAGGTAAGGAAAGTGTATGTGTTTGAATGTCATAATTTCTTGTTTTCTTCGTCTTGGGCTGGACCACTTAATCCCAGTCTACATTTATAATCCTTAACCCCTATTTGGTGGGTTTTGAAATCGATAATCCGTAAGATTTGCTATGTTTAACCCTTAATGCTTAAAATTTCGAATCCCATTTTTTAGATTTACATCACCCGTGAATCTTAAGATTTGTAATCCTAAATCCAAAAATTTGTAACCCGTAGTCCTTACTATTTTGAATCCTTTATCCTTAAGAAATTGATCTTCTGTCTCTCCAAAAATTTACATCCTTAAGCCTGACGATTCTCAATCCTTGGTCCCCGGAATTTGTAATCGTAAATCCTTAATCAGTGATATGCGATCTCTTTCAGCGAACCAAGAGAACCGAGTGTGGCCATTGTCGACGAAGGCTCGTCAAATCCACGATGCAAACCTCATCTTCACGATTATACTCCTAGCTTCAATTTTCATACCACTTGACATGGCTCTCTTTGTCTCTGTGAGGTGTGAAACCCACCCGCTGTACATGTTTCCCCCCGAACTTGCATGCCTTCCTCGACTGGCAATGACATCAGCCGACTCCAAACTCGATGCCCTTCTCACCGTGGTGCCCTTCTTCCTGACACATTTTTACCAGTACCTCGTGTTCGCCGGTATTGGTGGTGCCATGGCAATGACCGGTATATTCCCCATCCTCGGATCGTTCTTCATGAAGGAAATCCTTCAGGATATGCAAGAAAGCAATTTGGTCACTCGAGATGACTTCGCGGCCCTTCACAAGTCGTACACGAGACTTCAGCTGATTCAGGCCGCCTACGAAGCGACCACCTTCAGGTATTTGTCGCCCGGGCACCTCATTCTCTTGCTCGGCACCTTCGTCATCGTCTTCAAACTCCTGGTCATTGGCGTGGTTCGTCCGCTCCTCCTCGCCGTGGCTGCCGTGTACTGCATGATCATCATCGGCTACTATGTCGTGATTCTGGCGCTCGTTTGGCGCAATACGGAAGTCTCGAATGAACTATGCCGTCGTCTGAGGCTTGCCGTCGCGGTTACGGGTAGCGGAAATTTCGACCGGCTCCTTGTCGCGACTCTGCACCCGATTCGGTGGCGGTTTGGGTTCATGGGCTACTTTGATAAAGATCTCTACATCCTTGCAGCCATGATGGTCACCGAGTTCACAGTGGATGTCTTAGTCATGTGAGCGTCAATATTCCCTGATTCAATTCAATAAATAGTGTTTATTGTTGGAACCAGCGAATTCGTCATTCGCTATTTCAAATTCAATTTAGTCGAACATCCGAGAAAAAAAGATCCAGAATTGGATTTGCCAATTTCCAGTCTACGCACCTTCTGAAGCCTTGACTATAAAATTGACTGTTATTGGCTCTTCACCCTTATGAAAGTTAAAACAAAAGCAAATATTCAATCATCCCTGAAGCCTATTGAAACACCAAACGGAAAAGAACCATCACTCAATTACAGTAGCCCGCATGTCGGCCTGTGGGACGTGGACTTCGAAATAAGAAGGGGCCAAGAATGACGGTGGCAAAAGAGCCGGAAACAGACCTTCCTGAAGCGAAGGGGAAGAAGAAGACGGCGACTGCGACGACGATGAGACGATGGAAATAGAAGGTCAAGCAGACGATGGCAAAGGCAAGACGAAATGAGTCATCATGTAAGAGGCAACTGATTAACAACCGATAAGATTTTGATATGATAAAGTAAAAGAAACCTTTTCAGGTTTAGAATACTTTTACATTATAGTACTTGATCTTGTTGTAATTTGATGAGTAAGTTTCGGATTAAATAAAACTGCAGTTCTTACTTCAAATATTTTTATTAGCATGGTATAATTGACGCATTCATCAGCATCAGCGGACAGGAATTGACATCGAATTACGAAACACGTTGCCCGGGTCCACCCTCCTCTTCACTGCGATCAGGCGCCCCAAATTGGAGCCATAATACCTTTGCAAGTAATCCTCCATCTTTTCGTCCAAGTAATTCTGGTAAGATTCGGTGTGTCTAAGTAGGCGTTTGGTTTCTTCGAAGAACTCTAGAGCCGCCTCTTCCACGGCCAGGTCTGCGTTCGTGTCCTTTGAGAAGACACGCATAAAAACGTCATACAATGCTCGGTGAACGAATGCGGTGTCCGAAGGGCTCAGGTCGTTCACGGCTCCTCCGTAGTGCTCCAGAACAAGCGATCCCGACCCTCCGCCTGCGGACACGTAGTCTTGGATTAGAGCAAAGAGTTGGTCCACCTTCTGGTCATGAGACAGAATCCGATCCACGTAGAAGGACTTGACTCGCCTCCATCGTGGGGGTTCGTACTTTGTAATGTTGGGCAGTTGGGAGATGTCGGTCAGCCGAGTGGACGTGAAGAGTTGGCCTCTGTTCAGGAAGAATTCAGGCATCGTGAAGACATTCAGGGTTAGCGATCCACTGGCGATTGATGGGAATCGCGCCAGAATCCGTCGAACCTCCCCCTCGCTGCCACCTCCGTCGTCGTCTCGCATGCTCCACAGCTCCAAGGTTACATCCTTTCCAGTCACGAGCATAACGGAGCCTGTGTGCCTCGGCGGGTAACTGTAAATCCATGTCTGCCAGGCCTTAAAAACACCTGGGAAGTCAGTCAGATTCCAATGGGCGACTGCGAAAGTGATCTCGCTCGGCGCCGCGTGGATGCGAAGTGTGAGCCTCGTCACAATTCCGAAGTTACCTCCTCCACCTCCTCGAAGGGCCCAGTACAGGTTGGGATCGGTGTCGTAGTTCACGTCACGGACAGCTCCTTCTGCGTCAACCATCCTCACCCCGAGTAGGTTGTCAGATCCAAGCCCAAAGCGTCTGGCAAAGTAGCCAAACCCCCCGCCGAGGGCAAAACCTGAGATTCCGACCTGAGGGCAGATTCCCGTCGATGCCACGAAGCCCCGGCCTGGTTTAATAAGTTCGTACTGAATTTGGCCTCCTCGAGCTCCACCACCGACGAGCGCCACCGCCCTGCTGATCTTGGTCTTCCCTTCCTGCACGACGGTCACTCTGTTCATCTTTTGCAGGTCCACGACAAGGGTGTGCTCGTCCCCGAACCCAAACTTCATGTAGGAATGGCCGCCACTGCGAGGCACGATCCGAACGCCTGCCCGCTTGGAGCAGCGGACGGCGACGGAGACTTCGAAGGTTGAAGTCGGAAGGAGGTAGGCTAATGGCTCGATTTCACCGTTAACAGTGGTCCATTGGTAGTTCAGTTCAGCGTAAAGGCGACGAGTGGAGGTTGATGGGTCGTCCCTGGCAATCAGTTGATCTGGGTAAAGTCCGGAGCCGAAGAGGCAGAGTTTCAGGACGAAGAGGTGGACGTGACCGTACTGGACGTGGGCTCTTTGGAGGCTGGTGGTGGTGCTGATGCTAGAGTTGTAGTTGTAGCCTCCGATCTCCTTATTGGCCCCGGCAGGGATCGTAGGGGCCACAAGAAAGAGCGTGAACGTGAACTGCGCGAAAAGCATGGCGAACGAGAACTGAACTGAAGATGGAAACCGAACCGCGAGGAAACCAGAAGCTGGTGAATGAAGAATCTGGAGGCCAATGCCAACCAGTCTCACATGCCAAAGGCAAATCGCACATTCGAGATGCGAATTGTTGCTGAAAGCTGTAATGATCATCCGATTAAGAAATTGAACGAAGCGCATTCCCGGCGTAAAATATTTAGCCTTGAATTCCATTCCAATGGCTGAGGCTTGGGTTAAGCTGTAGACGGTCGTGCTGTAGCCATATTCACCTGCTCCCCCTGATTCGGAATTCTTATCCGCATTCTAATTCTAATAGTCTTGGAATGACAATGACAATCATCATGGAAGTAACAGAACAGAAAAGAATGTAGGTTTTATTCAAATCTTATCTTATGTGTACGTCAACTATAAGTCTAATAAAAAAAGATGGTGTCATCAAAACGAGCAGTAAACTGGTTTACCAGCCAGTTGGTGAGTCACATCGGCGAGAAGGAGCCTTACGTTTCTTCGCACCTTCAACCTTAGCTTTCTCCATCTGCTTCAACTGAGTAGCAACGAGCCTAGTTGCGAAAAGCGCCGCAGCTCTCGTCCCGGTCTCAGCCAGAGCCAGCTTCAGATATCTTGCCACAGCCACAGGCAATGGCACGGAGACATTTCAGCTTTGGAGGTCCCTGGTCTCCAGAGTAACAAACCTGTAATTGTTGAGGTCGGCAAGTTGGCCGAGACGAAATGAGTAGTAAATATTTGCAACGGAAAACAAGTCCCTTCCGGTGTCCACGCAGTTCTCAACGACACACGGCTTGTGCCATTCATACTTTTCAAAAATTAAGAAAATCACATTATTGTCGGACCACCACTGGGAGACTATTTCTCCGCAGACCTGCAACAACGCAATGACACTATTGACAAGGCAATACACAAGTAGACAATGGAATTGTCACTAGCGCTTAACGATTCCATTGTTGAACTTTTCCATCTCGGCATGTTTCGTGGCGGGTTCCGGAAAGATGTGACTGCATCTTAATGGGCTTGTTCGAATACGACGATCCTCACAACAGCAGGACTTGAAATCCAGTGCATTGTCGGCTTGGAAAGCCATTGTATACAATCATTGCCAGTGAAATCTTTCATGCGTGCGATTCGTTTGTATTTCATTGTCATTGAGCTGGTGACGTGGCTCAGTCGTCAGTCACTCAACTTGGAGCCAAGCCTCACTCATTGTAATTAGGACAGGTAAACTCGCATTATAGCTGAAATGGATTTTGGCCATCCTATTGGAGGCGGCCAAAATGGCCGAAATTGAGGCAATCTAAGTTACCGCACTACAATTACTGCGACTGCGAGCAAACGCACCATTAGTTTTGCCTGCGCATTTCGGCCGTTTCAGCCAATTTTGGCCGGCCGGCTGGCCAAAAGCCCCCAAAGTGGCCAAAAAGACAACACTGGATCAAGTAGAACCAGGCACTTGAATTCATTTAGTGATAAAGCACGAAACTAATTGCAAATGTATAACTAGCAAATGACTTTGCACGTGGATTCTTCAAATGCACGGCGTCGCAAATGAAAATACAAATGCAAATGACCACAAAATTTAAAAATGAGTCTCCGGGGGTAAGGAAGTTCGTCGTTAATGAATTTTAGTGTCAAATCTCTCAAGTAAGCATTTACTATCAATATTCACAAACATTCAGAAATTGTGATGTCAGGATTGCTTGAATTCAATCATGTAGTATGAAATCAATTGCTATCAAACGAACTAAGCAGCAAAATTATACATCAGCTTGGGTTAGTTCATCATGGCCAAAGTAGCATTGACAGCACGGAAGGCATTGAGACGTCCAAATCCAAAGATGAAATTGGGGAAAGTGCTGTCATTAACTGCATCACAGATTTCATTAGAGAATTCAAGATTACGATCAGCATTGTCTTGAAGAATATTTTTCAAAGTGACGTAAGTAATGTTGGGATTACTGGCTAGCATCAGAGCAGCAACACCAGCTGAAAGAAATGAATGACAGAATTGTAATCATGATCGAAGCTAAGAAATCCATTTAATTTCAGTGCAAGTAATGAAATTGAGATGTATATACTTACAAACATGTGGGCATGCCATAGAAGTTCCAGACAGAGTTACTAAGCCAGTATCAGATTCATTTGAAGCCGAACGAATGTCAACACCAGGAGCAGAGAGTTGTGGTTTTTGGCTCCCAGAATTTGCTGGCCCACGTGAACTAAATGAAGCAATTCCATCGCTCGGCGTTGTAGCAGCAACAGCAATCACATCAGCAGCCGAATCAGCTGGTGAAGCAGTCGTACTACAGCCAGGTCCAAAGTTACCATTAGCAAAGACTGGAATGATACCAACAGCATGCCACACCTCGATGGTAGAGTCGTACCTACACAAGTACACAATGCTTATAGTAATAATCATAGTGACGTGTCAACTACTCAATTATACTCAATTCACTTACCAGGAATCTCCACCATTCCCACCCCAAGAATTTGAACAGATTTCAGGTGCTTGACTACAGTCTGGATTATTTCCTTGTGGGTCATGTGGACATGCTATGAATTCACCACATGCAAGAAGACCAGCATTTGTCCCTGAACCATCATCACGTAGACCTTTACATGCAATCCATTTTGCACCTGGAGCAACACCAATACCACCCGATCCAGCAATAGTTCCAGTAACATGTGTACCATGTCCAAACCCATCAGTTGGATTGGGTTCATTGTTATATGGATCATACCATGAAAAGTTATCATTTTTGTAGCTGTCTATAAAATAAATAAGTGTCATAAAACCATATATGGGCATAAGATGGGCACAGAGCAGGACTTTATGTGTACTATACTACCTATAAGTAGCTCATGTGTATATCGAGCACCCGTGTCAATGATACCGACAATAACACCTTCACCTTGTGACCCAGTAAGATTCCATGCGTCTTGAGTGTCGATTTTCTCAATACCCCATTCAAGTTGAGTGCTGTCGTCCTCATTAACCAAGGATGATTTCAAGACAGGGTTCTCAAGACGGATGATTACTTCTTCATCAATAGAACCAACATCTTCATTTTCAGCAAGGTCATTGATGAGTTCCTTGTCAGCATTTTGTATATAGATTTGGTTGGAGATCCAAAAAGTACGGACGTGGCTGGGTGGGAAGAGTCTTGGTGAGTGGATCATTTTAAGTACAGAGCCCTGGCAATTGTCAGCAAAGGTCTTGAGTGAAGTGTAGACAGCAGCTGCTTTCTCACTACGGCTGGGGAAGATGTTAGCATCGAGTTGGGCCAATGTGGCTGCATTGCTTTCTTTCATTGAGACGAGGATGTTGACGCGATCCTTGGAAGCCAGGGTTTTATGAAGTAAAGGATTAATCTTACTGGCACTGGCTGGAGTGGCTGCTGGTGGGGAACCCATTGATCCAGTGACGATGACGATGATGACAAGTGCCAAGCAGAGGCAAAGTGGGACGAATCGTGCCATTTTTTTAAAAGTGGATCAAGAAGCAAAAAGTGAACTACTAAGTCAAGGATTAAGTGGCACTGGTTTTATAGCGAACCATGCCTGAGCATAGATTCAGTTGCAAAAGATGCGAATGCGAATGTCAATTTTGGAAAATTTTGGAATTTTAGAAATTCAGGTTGCAGGCTGAATGCTGCAGTGATCTGATGATCTCTCCATTCCTTCAAGACCTGCGCCTGCACCTTACGTATTTGCAAGATTTGCATTGCAACCTTTCGCAATATAGTCATCGCATGCGCGACGTGCCTAATCATTATTATTGCAATACATTTGATGAGGTACGGACATGACATTACATGTTACATTATCTCACAATCAGCAAAAGTTCTGTGGGCCCATTTTGGAAAGATAATCCACGAAGTAGCGACCAAAGTCGGATATTCATTTAATTGATTGTATATCGTTCATTCGGTTGGGTTAGTTAATTTTCAGTTAATTCAAATAAATTAATCTTTGTTCTGCTGACTACGACTCAGATTGGGTCGCGAAGCCTTCCGGGAGTACTTGCTCGCATTCGTGGTCCCTGTCTCTCCTCCGCCTGATCTTGTCCTTGAGACTATACTCGAGAAGTGTGTCCGAACCTTCTTATTCGATGCTACATGAAACATGAATATAAACACGCCCTGAGCTGCGTTAAAAGCAGTGAACACGTACGCCGCAAATCGGGCGATGTGCTCATTACGGATAAGCATTAGAAAGCCAAAGGCCCAAGTAATGCCCATAATCACCGTCAGGTTCAGTGACCCTTGGATCCAGAACTGAACCGACTTTGCCTGCCTCTTCACGGCGATCTTTGAATGGTAATGAAGCCGGTATGATTTTCTTACCGAGGCGAAGAGGACCACGGTATTGAAAGCTACGGCGGTGGCTGCAGGCCCCATGAATCCCCACAAGTATTCGCCCTGCAGCCAGCAGTAGGCGTCGCCTCCGTACGCTTCATCACCCCGTGCAAAATTAAGGGCGCACGTCGCCCCCACGATTAGGGCTGGCACCAAGTAGCCTGCAACCCGGAATACGAGCTTGTGCTCTCGCCCGGTGTGGAATACGTCGACGAACACACGTTTGGTCAACAGCACCCCCTCCAGCGCCATCCACGCGAAGGAGCAGAGCAGGGTGTAATGGAGGGCGATGGCGGCTCCTATGCAGGCGCCATTGCTCAGGTGTAGGAAGTCTTTGTCCATCGTGATGAGGACCTGCAGGTTGGACACGAGCAGGGCGATGCAAAGGTGGAGTGTCAGCTCATTTCGGGGGTGGGAGGAGAAAAGCTGGCGCTGACCTGGACGGGTCGCGTACAGGAATACGAGGATGCAGGCCAGGAGACACATGATGGACAAAGTGCTCAGGATCCATGTCATGATCTCTAGCGCTTTGTCCTTCCCGACGTACTCGTGCAAGTCCATGATGACTGCGAATGATGTCAGGTGGTCACACTCGCACACGGAGCTGTGTGGGCCGATGAGAGTTCGCCAGCACCCGTCTGAAGCCCAACGGAGCCGGGCGGGGTTCCAGTAAACACAACGGGCAGATTCGAGTACAGCTTTGGGCCTCTCGCCAGGGTGGAGCTTACGTCTTACTTTGTAGGTACCCGAACCCCAGGCCGGGACGTCATGCTGGATTGTTACGGCTACTCGGACACCTTGGCCAGACGCCGCCAGGGGTGCGTCCGTCAGGGCCGGTGGTGTGGGGTCATCCAGTGTGAACGCCATTAGGGGTCCGTTCAAAATGACACCTCTACCGTGCTCCTGTTGCTGCTCAACGTGGTCCGGATCGAAGGCTCCTTCGGCTGGGAGAATCTTATTCAGGTATTCGGCGGAGAGTTTGAAGCTCGTGAAAGAGACTTGATCATCGTGGGGGAAGTGGGACGCCCAGTCGGAAGGGAGTTCGATGCTGGAGTCTGAGGAGGTGTATACTTCGGGAAATGTCACTCTCCTAGGGCTAGCAGTTGGCTCCATTCCAGACATAAGCTGAGTCTGTCCGCCTTCGTCGATTGTTTTTCGGTATGGTGGGATGTTGACGGCGACTGCAGCCTGGGTCTTGTATTTATTTCCCAATCGAATTCCATTGCTGTCACTGGCGGCCAGGAAGATTGTGGCGGCTGCCAGCCTGTCACCGGTGCCAAGCTCCTGCCATGGATCCTCAAACACCAGAATACCCTCAAAGATGCGAACCGTGTCCGCCAATAACGTTTCCAACTGGCTTAGGCTCGCCGAATCCGTGACCAATTCCAGAATCAATTCCCCTAACGTGAACAGCTTCGAAATTTCGTGGCCAAAGTAAGTCGCATTGTTTGCATAGTTATCCGCTGCATTCTCGACGTTCTCCCGCATGGAGCGGAGGAGCTCTATTGCCGTAGCTGGATCGAAGGGGGCTCCCGGATTGACTTCCTTCTCGATTTCTTCTAGCCAGGAGCTCCGGCAGTTGCTGTAGTCTGGATTTGAGCCGTTGAAGGTTCCTCCTGCTGGGAGGCAGTACCAGGAAGTTTGACCGGTAGTGCCCGCTCCTGGGCAACGGCGGTGGGCGTATTCACCAGCTGTCGCTTCATACAGGACCTGGTACTTGTCGTAGGCACTGCAGTCTGAGACCAGGGAAAGAATTCAGTAGTTGTATGCTTAGGCAACGACAGGCAACTAGAGTTACTAACCTGGAGGGTGGGTGCTGTTCGGCTCCTCCGTGGTCGTGCGCTTTGGAGGGTCCTCCGTCGTAGGAGGCGTTGGCGGTTTCGTGCTGGTGGTGGTTGGTGCGTCAGTTGGGCTGGGTAGCTCCTCCGTCGTAGGAGGCGTTGGCGGTTTCGTGCTGGTGGCGGCTGATGCGTCAGTTGGGCTGGGCAGCTCCTCCGTCGTTATGCTAGGATCCTCCGTCGTGGTTGTAGGGTCTTCTGTGATGTCTGTAGTGCCTTCTGTCGTGTCTGTAGGGTCTTCTGTGATGACTGTAGTGCTTTCTGTCGTGGTTGTAGGGTCTTCTGTGATGTCTGTAGTGCCTTCTGTCGTGGTTGTAGGGTCTTCTGTGATGTCTGTAGTGCCTTCTGTCGTGGTTGTAGGGTCTTCTGACGTGATTGTAGGTTCTTCTGTCGTGTCTGTAGTGCCTTCTGTCGTGTCTGTAGGGTCTTCTGTCGTGACTGTAGTGCCTTCTGTCGTGTCTGTAGTGCCTTCTGTCGTGTCTGTAGGGTCTTCTGTCGTGACTGTAGGTTCTTCTGTCGTGTCTGTAGTGCCTTCTGTCGTGTCTGTAGTGCCTTCTGTCGTGTCTGTAGGGTCTTCTGTCGTGACTGTAGGTTCTTCTGTCGTGTCTGTAGGGTCTTCTGTCGTGTCTGTAGGGTCTTCTGTCGTGACTGTAGGTTCTTCTGTCGTTGTGATGGGATCCTCTGTCGTGGTGGTGGGGTCCACTGTAGTAGTTGGCACCGTCGGTCTCGTCGACCCCGGCCCTAGCGTGATGTACATAATTTCCCCCATCCAACTCTGAGTGCCGCCTTCCTGAGTCAGTGCCCCACCAAAAATGTAAATCCGATTCTCCAACTCCGCATACACGCAACCACTGCCACGTGTATTCAGTATTTGGTTGATAACCTGCAATTCTTCCACACCCGTCTCTTCCGTAAATCGCTGTACCATGACGTCGGGCATTTGTGAATTCCCGGGTTGTCCGCCAATTATGTACCCGGATCCGTTTGCCCAAACTGCACACGAATACGCAAGAGACATAGTAAGTGTGGCTTCCATGTTAAATACCTCATCAATAGCTGGGTCGTAGGCAAGGATGCTATGCCGGTGTTGTGTGTCTATCCCACCAAACATGTACACCCGTCCGTGCTCCGCGTTCCACGCCATCCCCGCGCCGTAAAGGCCTCCTGCTGGGAGAACCCCATTCACGAAATCAAAATCGCCCGTGCTTATTTTAAGTTTCCAAATGCTTGAACTGCCACCAGTGCCTCCAAGGACGAAAACAAAATCTCCTCCGTCCCAGAAGGCTGACATGAAGGTGCTGGGGTTCTGGAGCACCGCCACTTCCTCCCAAGTCGAAGGATCTTCCGTGTGAACGTCCATTCTCCAAATCTCGTTGTGTTCGGAATCGGATTCGCCGCCAAAGTAGTAAATATACTCACCACTCTCCACACCTGTCCAGACGGCTGCGCCGTGTCGCCGGTAGGCGCCCGGCTTTGGCATTTTGCCCCATTCTACAATGCTCTCTATATCTAGGTGGAATTTGTAGGTATCCGTCAGGGCTACGCCTGGATCGATGTTACCTCCAAGCAAGTACACTGTTTCATCCCCGTCGTACACTGCAATTGGGAAACTTGTCGGATGGATCAAGGCGGTGTCGTCGAGTATTGTTAACTCGTATTCGTCTTGCGCCACTGCCAGGAGAAATTGGGCGGCAAAGAAAAGTAAGGAAGCGATCAGCATGATTCCAATGTGATTGGTGTGCTACTTTAAATTAGTTCCCCAGCATTCAAAGCTGGCCCTGTGCTACTGTTCATACACAAGTGACAACACAAGTTTATAAATCCCCAGAAGCCAGGATTACTCAAATCCTTATCAGAATTGATTTTCACTGTAAAAATTGTCATTTACAAACATGTGGGCTACTGAATGTGATAAGTGTTGAGTAAATTATGATTATGTATTCTAATCCAATGACGTCCATAAATAATTGAGTATTGACATTTGACTGACACCTGCTCCAACTGATACTCGATTTACACGTCTGCACCGGATTCAAGCTGACCAAAGTCAAGTCGGTCAGCAAGTTGAACAGTGTAGCCATTTCAGTGCGTTCTCCGTGTCATCGTGAGTACCTGGAAACACACAAAGCCAGAGCCGAACGGCCGTCGCACGCCTGTGACCACTGCTACCGATCATTTCTTTCGCTGGCTGCACTCTGTCGTCACTCGAATGCTAAGAAGTCGACCTTCACAGCAGCGTACACAGATTTATACAGCCTCTGAAAACTCAATTCTGAGAACGCGCGTCAGGTTTCTGTCAATTTGGCAGCGAATTTCGATGTAATTGAACCGGATAAGTAATATAATTATTTGAATTATTCGAATTGACTTGTCCTTGAGTTTCTTAAGTCGAATAATTACTCGAGTTGCTTTCTCAGCAACGCAGAATGATTTTTGCAATCAAACTTATCGAATCGAACTCGGGAGATCTCCCACGGCGAATCGACTCTAGTGGAGCGAATTACGGAGATTCAATGACATAATAGACCAAATTACTTTAATAAGAAACCCATTTTCAATTATAATCATTCAATTTGCAAAATTACAAGATATAATTGCAAACAAAAATCGGAAAGGAACAAGGATACAAAATTCATTAATTAAAGAAAACAAAGATGTGACTTATTATATTGTCAATAAATGAGCTACAAGTTTGCGGACGCTCTGATTACAGTGAAAGGATTTTTAGGTCATGAGTAAAATATCGAGCACACATTGGACGATCACTTCACTCAGCATGCACCGAAACGTGGTTCTTTTAATTACGAGGAAGTTCCCCACGGGAATTTGCACGTATTTTTGGCTAGCACGTAGGGTGCATATTTTTGGCTTGCAATGCAACTCAAGCACATGTTTCGGTGAGCAACGACTTTTTTGTTTTAATAATTATTTGGTCCACACTCGCAATTAAGATTGAACTTTGCGTAACGATTCTGACGACAGGAATCGACAATTTCTTTCGCCTAGTGCGCGTACATCGTGATGGCTCCGATTGGAATAGCTTTCCTCGTGTCTCCTTGTGGTCTGGGTGAACTCCACTCGGAGTCATAAAAATCGTGTTGTTTTCCGTGTGGGGTCCTTTCCTTCCATCCCAGTGTTTGGGCTGATGCAAATGTATCTGCTCACGTTCTTCAGCACGGTGTTGGACACGCTGTCGACACGGACATCTGTCCATGGAAACGGTTTCAAGGTACCGGGCGATGACGACGACCATGACGCTACGACGGACGGGCTGCGAAATGCGCTTCGGAATTACAAGACACTCATTACAGACCGTGCTGTGCAACCATAACCCGCGTTATGTTGCCTGATTGTCCCTTCAGTGAAGCACATCGCCGGACTCACCGACAAAAGCTGACTACGACGGATTTAAGATTGAAAGCCACGGGAAGACGGGTCAGGGAAAATCAATTTTTAAGATTGAAAAAATAAATGTATATAAACATTTTTGCGACTCGTCACGCAGCTCCACCACGCGTAGGACTCTGCAACGACTTTCCAATTCATGAATTAATCGGCCGAAATTCGCAATTAAGTTCGGGCCTTTCGTGAGGACACCGCATTTCAAATACATGCCCGTTCTTTGTAAAATGTTGGAGGAAGTAAAGAGAAATGCCACGAAGAGCTTTCGTATTGTATTTAAGTACTGAGTTTTGTTGGCTCGATGTTAGTAAAAGACGTCGTTGGACCTGGAATCATTTGCCCAACATTCGCAGTGGAGTTACATGACAATTCAATTTAATTTAATTTCGGTGCTGCCTGAAGAAGAGCGAAGGCGTCTGGTTTAAACTAGCCTAACCTAACCTAACTGCACTAGGGCAGGCACGCGAGCAAAGTTTTCACTCGTTTATCAGAAATTAGGTCAGTCATTAAAATACTCAGAATATTTGTAACTCACTATTGCTCATGGCAAACTGAAGACT
This sequence comes from Mesaphorura yosii, assembly GCA_009869945.1. Classification (NCBI taxonomy): domain Eukaryota; kingdom Metazoa; phylum Arthropoda; class Collembola; order Poduromorpha; family Tullbergiidae; genus Mesaphorura; species Mesaphorura yosii. The sequence continues at coordinate 8,444 of WIXG01000464.1, read as the reverse complement.
CGCTCGAGGAAAACGATAAACAAGAGAACATCGCTCGCCTTTCTGCAGTTCGCAGAAATTAACAATTTATGCACACCGCAGAAAGGTTGTATTAAATTGCAACCACAAATCGCAGAAAGCTAGCAACTCTATCTCTGGCAGCTGCCAAAATACTAAAATATTTATCAACCGCTTGAATTGTATTTACTTTCGGCACCAACAAATACAGCAACGGTACTAATTTTAATGTCGCAGCCTGCCATGTGAGCGAGTGTGCAATTAATTGGAATTTAAATCACCAATCATAATCGCAACTCCAATCTTGTGCAAACTCTTCCCGGAATTGATCCTGTCGATCGCAAACTGAAGCGTTATGTAATAATGCATTCGTCCTTGGCCTAGATATCTTGCGCTCGTAGCAGATTAATCGGAAAATTTTGGCATGACGCAGCAAAAATGGCAGCGCAAGAAGCAAAAAGGATTTTGGGAAATCTCAATTGCTGACAGTTGTACACTAGCGTACATCGGGGACACTTAAAGTTTCTAAAATAAATCGTTCCGCATTGCTTCCGCGCTTTCTACTTTTAGAAGCAGATGTCAACATGTTAGAGGGGGTCAGATTTAAATATGTATAATCACAGAGTTGCCCTCTAATCATTCTAAAAAAATAGTCAGCAAGAAACAAGGAAACAAGTTCCATTGTTCTAGCGGGGGTCACTCTTGTGAAACGTGTGGGGCAGAAGGAAGTGTACAGAGGAGATGATAGTCGTGAACTTAGCTGGGTTGTTGCCATTAAATTCCCCGGGAAGTCATTTTGAGTCCTAATCAAAACTGTCCAAGACAATCCAAACTTTAGAGTTGTATCAAAATATAAGTAATCATCCATTCAAAAAGATGCAAGATTGAGTTGTAGCATGATAGCGTTCATAGCGTTGAGGTAGACTTGGCTAAAACATTCAGTGCACATCAACTTTTGCTGTATCAACATTGCATTGTGTTCTTTGGGATAAGATGTGCTCTGGGGTCATGGCTTGCAATGAAGTATTTTTCTTAGTTGTGTCAAAGTGTCATCCTGTGTTCTCGGCACTCGAGTTGGCACGTAAGCAAAGTTTTCACTCGGTTATCAGCAATAATGGCTGTCATTAAAATAATCGAAATGTTTGTAATTTGCCCTCAGTCGTGATAAATTCATTTCTCAAGGAGACCGAGCAAGTCAACGTTCCTACACTTTGGAAATTAATAATGCATGCACATCGCAGGATGTTCATATCAAACTTGCAAATACAATCTGATACAATAGAAATAATGTATTTGTCCTTTTGCCTGGTGTCGGACCCTACGTTACAGAAGAAATAAAAGGAAGCAGAACTTGCAACTTCGTTCTCATTCTCAACCAAACTTGTTCACTCCTGCTTTTAAATACACTGAATTCTGTTCCGAAATGTTGACCGAACGCGCTCGTTTCGCCGTCGGTAAAATGTTTGAATGGGGTGCTCTGATGGGCATTTACCCGTACAGTTGGAACCGGAAAACATTCCGTCTTGCTCCGCCCGCGAAATGGCAGCTCGTGATTTACCACATCCGGCGCCATTTCATCGTCCTGATGTGGCTTTTCATCGTGATCCGCTTCATCCAAGGCTCGAAGGACACGAGCGTGCCGGCTCGTCTTCGAATCACAAACTTCGGCTTTATTTTTGGCTACGGCTTGGTTATCTTATGCTACTATCAGTTCGAGACTCGGAGAGGGGCCATTCTCTTCGTCGTCAACGCACTGCTCGATGAGGTCGACAGACAACGCGACAAAAGTGAGTCGACCATCAAGCGTATTTCCCAGTGATATGCTCGATGCTCGTGCTCATTGTTTGTAACATGTCTAACAGAAATGGGGAAAATGTGCAACGGGGATTTCGACTGGGTTTCGTGGCTCATAATCTTCAGCACGGTCCTTTTGTTCATGAATCCAATCACTCACGCGCTGCCCGTGTTTGATGTTCCATGCGCTCCTCACTACTGGACATCCGTCCTGCTGGGCTGCCGATCGGCGTTGGACAACACAGCTTCTTGGCAACTCAAGATCGTCTTTGTCGTCGTCGAGACGTGGTTCATGGCGGACATAATGTACACGTACACATTCAACTCTAATCTCTGCTTCATGGGCATGACGTGGGTTAAACAGGAAGTGCAACGCTTCGAAGGGAACTGCGTGCCGGGAAAGCGAATGGCGCTGGACTTTGCGCTGGTCGAAGCGCAGTACCGCCACGCTCAGACTCTGCTCGCGCTCATCAACGACACGTTCCGCGTGTACCTGAGCACATTTCCGTCCGTGCTGCTCCTCGTGACGGGAATATACCTATTTGGCTCGTTTCGCTACACGGCGTTACCCTTCTACCAGTATGTCGTGTTTCCGACTTGCTCCTTCCGCTGCGTGTTCGAGGCCTTCTCGGCACTGAGTGCGGCGGGGTTCGTCAATTCGGAAAGCAAGCAGCATCTCACGCAGTGGGGACGGCAGCTCGAGCTCATTGCGGACCGGGAGGAGCGAGGCTACATGCGACGGTTCAAGAAATCGTGCGGGGAGCTGAAGTGCATGGCGGGCAGTCTCTACAGCTTCGAGAACTCCATCGTTCTCGTCAGTCTCAACAACACGATCCTACTTACCATGAATCTGTTTATAACCTTCAAGGAGTAATTAGTAGCCAGGCTTAATATATATTGCGGAATAAAGCTTATTTGCACTCGACCTTTCAAAATTGGTCGGCAGTGCACGTGTTAAGAGCGGGTGCTAACTGCTGCCCTGGAGAAGGATTAGTTTGCAGCCCAAATCGCTGCATTATTTCCTCGATTTCCTGTCCCTGCTTCAGACCAAGAGCTTCAAACCACCGGGCTCGCGTTCTCGCCGATTCCAGGAGTATGTAATGTGGCTCGTCTTCTGGGGACTGGACGCTGTATTTGCAAAGTGGGATTTCGTCATTGCTCTGGCCGAAGGCGCGGCCTTTCACCCGGACGCATTCCTTCCAGTTGCCTGGATATCTGGCTTCACCTTACTTCTCTCGCGGAGCTTCCAGCTGCTCCTTTGCCTGCAGACCATGAACACGTTCAAGGTCGCAGCGGGCATTGGGCTCGCGCACTGCGTTACCTTGGAACGCTCCCTTAAAGCCCTCCAACCCATAGCCCAGGGACAGCATGACACACTGGGCGGAGTTCGAGTCTACAGACGCCTGATAATGTTAAATTCCAGTTTCAACCAAACACTGGGGTCGAGTCTAATTCTAATCCTCAAGCCAGTGATCGAGTTTTGGTTTCCAGCCGCGGTCGCCTTCTGCATCCGCGTCCTCGAATTTGTTCTCGCTTCTTCTGATTCTGTTCCTGATAATCACATGCGTGTGTATCATGGAGACGGTGGAGCTGGCTGCACACTTTCCACTCGCGACCACACATGTCCAGCCAGTTCCTGAAGGCGTTGCCTGCCAACGCAGACCAAAGATGGGAATCATAAATATGGGGCAGCAATGAGGCGATCATGCAAGACGGTCAGAAATCGCGTCGGCGGTTTCTATTTATTTCGTTGACCGTTCCTTCGTCCTCAGTGTTATAGACTCTGAAACTAACGCTGTAATATTCTTCCCTATCAATCTTTAATTCTTATTGAACGTTGAGCTGTAACATCTTTTCATTTCTTTTCCGCTCTTTATTACAATTCTCGAGTTTGAAATAGACGCCGTGATTTTCCTCCTCATTAACTTGTAGTTCTGTTCATTCACCCAATTCGTGTAGTACCCTGACATAGTAACGATCCCTAATTACTCTGCTCTCAATTAGTTCAAGAAATGCCGATCTCAACCTGGCCGTCAATTGGCTTTCAGGTTCATAACAATCAGTAAGGAGGTAAATTGGCCAAATGGCATGAAGGCTTTATTAAAGCAAGTTATGTCGGACAATTTTGAAACATTTTCAAATTACACAGAACTGTGCTGACTGCTATGAAGGTGCATGCAAGCATGTAATTTGCTGGTGAGTCGACGCAATTTGTTTTTCGACTCGCTTGATGCAGAAGTCAACTGTCAGCACACGATCGTTAATGCTTGATCTAAAACGTGGAGAAAATGTAAAAATGCCATGCATCTAACCTAAGTATTGATGGTCCCAATTTTCTCGATAATTGGCGGGTCAATGCCGCCGCCAGAAGCCTGGACTTGTGCCACGAACTTGGATTCTGCAATTTATACAGGACAAATTTTTAAGAGGTTCTCAAACTCAGAAATTCTTGGAATGCTGAATTTAATATTACGCAAACTGCGCTGTACAATTTTTCGGATACCTTCACTGTTAAGTAATGTTTATGGAGGCTTTTAACAAATGTGTTAAAAACACTTCCAATGCGACACAAGAAGCCAAATTCAGCTGATTGCTATGTTGACAAACATAAATTCGATTTAATTCACTCATTTGTGAATCGTTTGACGCAAGCGTCAACCTTCAACACGCACATGTTTGCTAATGTTTGTGTGTAAAAGGCTAAGAAAATTCTTTTCGGAAGGTCGCGAATTTAATTATTCAGCGACAACCGACAACAACCTGCCGAATGAATTAAGATGCTTGGTTTCTTACTTCTTACTTATTCTGAGTGCTAAAATTACACCAATTAAAGTCGGAATAAAAACAGGTCAAGGCACTGAAGTGCTTTTCCTGCTCTTCAGCTCCTCAATCTTTGATAGTGCAATTTGGCAGAACTTGTCTCAAAATTATGACCTCGTATTCTTGCCTTTTTGCAAAGTGCTGGCATGGCGAAGTTTTATAAGCGAAACGCAAGTGTCCTCGATGACTCACAATTCCCACGATGCTGTTGACGAAAGTGGAGGGCCAGCTTTACGAGCAGGGCTTGCGGGCCTCGGCTGGATCCGCGGGTCTTCTTCCCTTCAGCTGGAATGCAGCCACGCGCACTCTCGCCCTCACAAATTCAAGATGGCGGTCCCTTGCCCAGCACGGCGTACTCGCCTCGGACGCAGCCTACGCTCTGTTCCTGCTGCATGTCGGCTGGCCATACCCCGCCGCGCGCATGGCAGAAGCCACCGCCTGGGAACGCCTCAACATCTTCCTGCACTTGACCACCATCGTCTCGACGGGCATCGTCTTCGCAGGCTGGATGCTAGCTCGCACTCAGGCGCGGAATTTCCTCGGTTTCTTTTCCCTGCTGCAGAGCAAGAGCTTCAAACCCCCGCGAAAGCCGTCTCGGCTCCAGGAACGCCTGATTCAGGTCATTTTCTGGGGACTCGACACAGTGTACGTGAAGTGGGTATTTGTTCTGGCGCTGACCAAAGGCGCGGCTTTCCACCCGGACGCGCTACTTCCAGCGACGTGGCGCGGAGTGTCGGGAAGCTCAACGTTCCTCTTTCTGCCGTCTTGGGGATTCCAGCTGCTCCTTTGTCTGCAAGTCATAAAAGTTTTCAAAGTCATCGCAGGTGTTGGCTTCACGTACTGCGTCACAGTCGAACGCTCGCTAAAGATCATGGAGCACAAACACAAATGGAGAAAAGTCACACGAGGACGAACATTTTGCACTAGCGACTGTTACGCCGTTCGAGTCTACAGACGGCTGGCAATGCTGAACAGCAGCTTCAACGACACGCTTGGTTCCAGCCTGATTCCGGTCCTCAAATCCGGAATTGAGTGCTGGTTCCCCGTCGCGGTGGCCTTCATCCTCCGCTTCGCGCAGACTTCGAACTCGCTGCCGACTCTTCTCGTCCTGTTCGTAATCGTCTTCTGCGTGTTTACACTCGAAGCCATGGAGTTGCTGGCGCTTTTTCCGCTGGCTGCCACACACGACGTGTCCGCCAAGTTCTTGAAAAGCCTGCAGGATGGCGCTCCGACCGCCAAAGATGGCGTTGGCGATGGCGGTGACAAATTGGGGGCAGCCTTGAGACGATCATGCAAGCCGCTCAGAAATCAAGTCGGTGGTTTCTATTTCGTCGACCGTCCTCTCATCCTCAACCTTCTGGACTTTGAAACGAATGCTATAATATTCTTCCTCCTCAATCTTTAAACCCAGGTCTTCAATAAATTTTAATTCTGCTTTTGTTTTCATTAAAAAGTTTGTCGTTACGGTGAATTGAGCAATTTGGGGCAAGTTGAACTCTCGCACTTGTCATTTGTACTTGCCTCGTGCTGCTCTCGCGGAGACTCTGAATTGCATTGCAGCGTTCAACCATTGACGGAATCTTTCCGATGCGATAATTGACGTCTTTTTGTTTACTGGCCTTGCTCTTTTACTAAACCGAATGCTCGTCAGCGACCGTACATAAAACTGACTTGCCCACACTGCAATTGCCCAATTTCGCCATTGCCCCAAATTCGCCATGGCATCCGACGCCCGAACCAGATCGACTTTGTGCTGAAGCTTGTGAGCAGCAATTCGGCGCCTGGCTCAAGCGCACATCACACTCGATGCGCGCTCCACAGATGGCGTGGCTAGTCTAGAACCACAGGAGCGTTTCGGGTATTTCACGAGGCCCTTGGGTGACCTTGGAGACGGAGCCTCCGGCAACAGTTGGAGTCTTCCAAAGACTCTGAAAGAGGCGGACACGGAGAGAATACGCGGGCAGAGGAGCGTCGGATTCCAGCAGCTCGACTGCCACGAACTTTGCAGGAGCGCGAGCGGCCGCACTACTTTTATATTCTTACAATTATACTGATCTGTGTAATATTTCTGCAAGAAGAAATGGTCTTTGGTCTCAAGTTTATCATTTTTGTAAGAATAAACGCAGGCTGATTGATTCAGAGGCGCAATCCGATTAAGCTGCCCCGTAAGCCCTAAGAATCTCATCTGCACCCTTCTCAGCCAACATGATCGTAGGCGCGTTGATGTTGGCGTTGGGCACAACGGGCATCACCGAAGCGTCAATCACCCGGAGGCCCTCCACGCCAACGACCCTCAGCTTGGAGTCCACTACTGTGAACGCATCCCCCTCCCTCCCCATGCTGCACGTGCCGACAAAATGGTTCCAGCTTTGAGACACCCTTCCGATGTAACACCGCCAGTACTCGTCGGAGCGGTACCAAAAGTCGAGGCACTCCGGGTGCGGCACGGCGGGGTATCGGGCGTCTAGTCCCTGAAACGCCGTCGTATTCTCAAATATATTCAGCCCGAACTTGATACCCTCCAATAAGACGTCCACATCGGTCGGGTCGGTCAGGAGCCGCAGGTCGATCACAGCCAGTTTTTGGTCGTCGCGTTCGCCGAGTCGCCACGCAGTTCCGTTGAGCCGCACGTATCCTCGCTGACGAGGCCTTCCATTGACTACGGTCAAGTAAAGCTCGTCTTGGCCCTCAACTTCCAGGGCACCCAACCCATTCCATCGCGTTTCTGCAATGATCTGGAGGTCGGGCCATTCCCCCTCGTCGGCAGCCTTCGCCCGACTGGATATGACGAACGCTTGTGGACCGGCCCTCACTTCGCCCAGCACGCCCTCCCCAGTCTGGTGGTATCGCTCCAAATCGGCCTCGTCAAGAAGGCGAGGTACCAGCGTCGTGTCGTTGATATAGAATGGCCCAAGAAAAACTTGCACGTGCTCGCCGAGATTGCGCCCGACACCGGGCCGCTCTACGCGCAGAGGGATCCCGGCTTCTTCCAGGACATCGACCGGCCCGATGCCAGATTTCATGAGCAGCAACGGCGAGCGAACGGATCCCGTGCTGATGATGATCTCCTTGTTAGCGTACGCGCGTTGTGCAATTCCATGTCGGTTGTACGCCACTCCAAATGCTCTCCCACCCTCGTCAATGAGCATCTCCTCCACGTCCGAGTACCTAAGCACCGTGAGATTTGCGCGCACTCCTTCGTAGGGCTTAATGAATCCTTTGTAGGCGCTGCTTCTCTTGCCCCGAGCGACCATTACGTTGTAAGGCGTGAAACTTTCTCGCTGGCGGGCGTTCGGGTCGTGGACCTCGAACCCGAGCTCCCGAGCCGCCTCAAACCAGGTCGGGAGTAGGGGAGACACATACGTCTCGATCTGCAGCGGGCCGTCGTGTCCGTAATTGTCCTCATCGCCCTCGTCAAATAGCACGCCACTAAAGTTCTCGTACTTCTTGAAGTACGGCAGCACCTCGTGGTAAGCCCAGCTAGGGTCGCCCGTGATGCTGCCCCAGTTGTCAAAGTCGCGGGGGTTACCTCGGTTGTGAACCATGTCGTTGTGCGAGCCCGAACCGCCAAGCATCTTGCCGGAACTCATCTCGAACACCTGCAGGTATGGGTTCGTGTTTGAGTTTAAAATTGGTCAAATTGAAGCCAAACTCTGGAAAATTATGTTATGGTCTTACCCCGTCATAATCTTGGCCCGCATTCGGTTGGGGCACATTTGTGAAGAAGTAATTTGTGTCCGGGTCCAGCAACACGGGTGCAAAATACGCCGCAACATCTGTTTGAGGCACGGGAGTCCCACCCGCCTCCAGTAGCAGCACACTAAAATGCTCAG
>WIXG01000463.1:0-53281 GCA_009869945.1 Mesaphorura yosii | reverse complement strand
TGCTTGAGGTGTAGTGGATGGCTTGGGGTTGCAAGTATACCATTTGGTGTAATGGTAGGAATCGGAGGAAGAGTCACAGCCATGAAAGACGCAGTTTCACTGGGGACATGGTTGACAGGGTCAAGATGGATTCCTGTGAGTATAATGATGATCGGTGGATTGCATATGTATACGCTGGATGTTGCCATCAACATTCTGAACATACTGAACATATTTATTGGGGCAAATTTTATGTATCGATGGTTACAAATTCATGCCCGAGCTCCAGACACTGCTGGTGACCATGACAAGAGCGTAGGAAACTATGACAACGAGAGACGGCTCCAGATCCTGTACAGAGCTCATCAAGTCTGGTTCCGTTTCGTACAAGTATATGCTGGACCCACCATACCACCAATGGTCATCAGTACATGCTTTATGACAATCACTGGTTTCACCGGTATGATAAAATTCGGACATCGACTTGGTCCAGTTGTGCTCTTCCTGATGTTAGGAGTAACTATTGCGTCCATGGGAGTACAACAGGTTACCATAGAAATGGCAAATCGGTTTAGACGTGCTAGCGAAGAGTACATCAAACAAGGAATGGCAGCTGCTGTGCAAAAAATAGACTCGTCCTTTAAAATTCTACAAGTCATGTCAACCATTGAAATGGAGAATTGTGGTTGTCCCCGTAACGGAAACATTGTTCGTGACTATATTGGACTCCGTCATAATAGCACGGGTGCTAGATCTGCTGATTCTTCTGGACAGTGGTTAGATACGAGAGTATTGCTATTTCTAGACATCGTGCAATGCTTAAAGTTGAAAAATATAATAAAAGATATCAATTTCTTTTTCTTTCAATTGAACCTCCATCATCTATAACACATACGTGTTTTAAAATTTTTTCACGGGAAGCTACTTATGGGAATTACATATTTTGACTTTTGACCTGAGCAGCGCATACCTAAACATTTTGGTGTTGATAGCCGTTTCAATATCACTTCCGTTGGCTGCAGTGCCCCACTTTACACAAGATTTCTCCAAGCCTGTCCTGGCGACAAGAGTAGTGGCCTCTTCAGCTACACCTTCAGACGTTGTGTGATCACATTGGAGAGCACCGCAGACGACGACTCATTCCTACAAAGTTCAGATCTCGAAACATACGTCGCGTCTTTCGAATCCAACCTCGAGGATGAGAGCCAGAATGCAGAAGCCCAAACTGATCCCGTACACAGCCAGTGGAATAAGAAGCACCTCCATTACCAGTTTCTTCGGGGTGTCCGCATTTGGCGGGAGATTGAACAGGACCGCGCCAATACTACGCCCATAAGGGCGTAGAGTGTTGTTGAGTCAGAACTTCCTTGAAAGGATTTGTCATGCTGCCAGAATATTTCCTCACTGTACTCTTGGATCTGACCCCTAAGACTAGACAACCCGGACTCGAATAGAGCGGCTGTGGGTCTCCCAAGAAGTCTGTGGACCCAATTCGCCGATGAAAGGGTTAACGATATGTCCACGAATGAATTTGCTCTCCGATCCATAACAACCTGCTTCCGGCCAGACATCAGGGCTTGGGTGGCGTGTTTTAGACTGGTCACAGAGTTCTTCTTCTCAATCATTGCCCAATTTAGTGGTATGATCATTTCGCATTTGGTTGTGTTTACTAGAGTCTGATTCAGTAAGCCTCCTAGGAAGGGGTTTACGGAGGAGCCGAAAGAGTCCTCTTGAACGAACGCAATCGAGCTCAGGATCTGGTCGCAAATGCTACACCCTTCAATCTTAGGCAAGGTTTTGAGGGCCGTTGTAGTTACTCCTTCTCCCGATTCAAGTCTGACGAAATGCTTGGAGATAGAGAACAGGGCGTACTCGGACTCCGTGAGTGCCTGCAAAGTGTCAGGGACCCAGGGGACAACCGGCTTGATCATGAGAGCTGCCATGATTCCAGAATATCCGTTCGAGATGACAACGGTCGCAAGAAACCAGAGGCCAAGGACGACTTCGGCTTTTCTTTCACCTTACCAAGTCAGAAGAAGCCAATATGAACTGGCGCCTGGATTATTGGTCCATTGTCAGAGGCGCAGACTCTGTCATCTGGTTCAAGGCACGTCTCTTCGGCTGTATTCCCTTCCCAAGGCGCGGAAAATGCAAATTGTGTGAACGTGTTTGGAATTTTGTATTCAATTACAGTATTGGCGGCACAGGCTGCAGTCTGGTTCGCCCTTGTGACCGGAGCTGGTGACCCATACAAAAATAACAAAAGTATATAAATTGTAATAAATATGTGCAAAGACAAGTGTTTCCGTGAATCTCTCAACTTTAATCAAACAAACTCTGTTTCTATTTTCTGTATTTTTCCTAAAACATTTTTGAAAAAAGGTCAGTCTCATAAAATTAAGATTTTTGATAAAGATGGCAGAGTAAGTCCAAGTTTTTTTAAAAATTCGTTGCGATGGAGATTCCGAGTTTTTCTAAGGCACACTCGTCGCAGCGCTGAGCACGGTCGTCCACCTGGGACAGAAAATCAGAACAATCAGACACCGTTTTCCATGGTAACAACTTTTTTTATTCGCGAGCAAATTCCCCTGGGCGGCTTACGCAGACATCAAAAACTCAGCCCTCAATTCGTGAATATATCAAAAAGGCTCACCTCTTAAAAGTGAAAGGGGACTCCGCCCTGAAGTAGTAAACGTGGGTCTTGAACACTAATTTAAAAACGTGCTTCTTGTCCATCTCATCCTTTCCTGGCATAGCAACGGTGTAGCCGAGGAGGGGGAGTGAGGCGAGGGGGGTGGGGTCCTGCGTGGAGTTAGAACCATCAGTCTCAAGAAAAACGACTAATTTCCCTCCATAAGTAAGGAATAAACTCACCTCATGCGACTTGTAGAAATAAAGGCAAACGGAACAAAAGCTAACGTAGAGTCGCTGCCACCCGGGGGAATTTTTGAATTTCCTCAGCAAGTACCCACTCAGATTATATCTCAAACACTCCAAGTACTCATCATGATTAAAAGATAGGTTTCTATGCCAGCAGACGTGTGTTGTGGCGTTAGCCCTGTGATTCACTTGAGATTGATTGTTATTTGCTTCCGTAGGTTGTTGATTTGCAGTGGAGAGCTCGGTGCTCGACCCCGATTTCAGACCGCTCTCGTACTTTATGCAGTTTAATTTGGCGGTCTTGAATGATTCTATCCACTTTAACTTATCCGATTCGGAGCTGCACCCAACTACTAGCAACTTCCCATCATGCTGTATAGTTACAGAGTGCTGGATGGGGTTGGATTCTTGTAGTAGTTCGCAATCATAAACAGGGAGGGCCCCATGCAACCTGAACCCCGATGATGAAGACACACGTGATGAGTAGTAGAGCACGTTGGTGAACTGTGGAGGGAGAATAGGATGGAATTTTTCATTTCAATATTCGTGTGGTGGGAATTTCAGTAAACTGCGGTGGCAAAATAGAAATTTAATAATCAAAACTCACCAAAAAGAAGAGCCTCCCCTGCAGCCCCCTCTTACTGCTCAATTTAAGTAATAACCCCTGCCTCAAGAATAGTCCAGGGTCTTGTTCGCAGCTCCCTGGCAACTCCCTCCTCAACTCTATCATCTTGGATTGGGATTCTAGTCGAGATTGAAGTCCTGATGCTAATTGAGAGAGAGGATTGATTAACCTCTCCAGTTTAGAAACAGCATTAGATAGTTGCTGGTCTCCAGTTTTAGGAGGGGTGTTCCTCGAGAGGACTGAAATAGAGAAAAGAGGGGGCGGGTCAAAATCCAAACTCACCCATGGAAATGAGAATTATCCTCAAACTCACCGCCCAGAAAGTCCCCACCATAGTAAACCAATCTATAAAGTGGTTTCATCGCGAGTGCAGTTGTTGGCAGGTAGTGCTCATAGGTTTCTTTCAACTGCTCCAACTCTAGCTTGTTTAGATACTCCTCGTACAATTTATAATGCTGTTCAAAGTGCTTCTGTAGCAACCCCAAGCTGTAAACCCCGTTCCGACCAGAGTCCCACAACTCCTTTCTAACTCCATTGGTAGACTCCAGTTGCTGTAGTAATAGCTCGTTGCTTTGGAGCAGATTACACGATATCAAACGCAGATCTGACACGAACGTACGCTGAGTGTTGAGTAACTCCCTTATAGTGTAGTGGAACCAGTCGGGTGGGTCTGCGGAAGAAGAGAAAAAAAATTAAAATTCCTCTTCACCGTTGCCATGACAAAGACGAATGCAAAATTAAAGAGTGGGGAGGGCGAATTTAGAAAAATAACAAACAAAAATCCACGATATACAAAATATATAAAATACTTAAAATTTCAAACTAATTTAGAAAAAAAAACTAAATACCCATAGCAACAGTACTTATATTACTGTATACACGTGTCCACTTACCTCACCCGCAGTTTATTCAAAAACTTACGACAATACAGAGAGTCGAAGCTCGGCGAGTACAATTTTAAAAGAGAGACAAAGAGACCAATTTGATTAAAGGAGTGCGCGCAATTAAGCAGTAGTGATTGAGTGATTGTCTACGTTGTTGTGGAACGTGATTGTCTATAGAGTGAAGCGTGATTGTGTAAGAGATTGTATGAGAAACGTTGTCTATATGGAAATTTGAGCTTATTTTCACTTATAATAAATTAATTAGAATTAAGTTAAGATGGTCATCAGTATTGCAAGTACCTCATCTGAGCCTGTGGAGGGGGCTGGGGGGCGGCTATACGCCGCTGCCCATTCCTCATCTCCCAATCATCACTCTCGAGGGTGTACGTCCGCTGAACCTTCCGATGCGGATTCCCCCCACCTCCGTCCAGATAGTACACTGCCACGGCTAACGCGCGTACAGAAAATATACAGGGGGAGAGAAGGAAGATTACAAGAGACAAAGAGCAGAGAGTACTTGTGAACTTGTAGCATACTTATAGAGTACTTATAGACTTATGGAGTTACAGTTAGTTATTATAAGTGGGGGAGAGAAGCTCTACATGTAGTATTTGACTAGATCCTTAGCACAGGTTCAAACGTTAGACTAGCGCCGATTTTCAGAGAAAACCACACCGCCGGCAAGTCACGTGAGCGGGAAAATACAAGAATTGTAAAACGGCAGAGCCGCCAGTCCAGTTGCCATCGTGATAGAAAATAACCCTTGGAAACTCAGCAGTGCATCGCCGCCACGGTAACCATCGAGGAAAAAGAGGCAATTAAAAAAAACCGGAGAAATTGTCTAAAACACAATCTTCCCCTCCACAACATTCAAACTTAAGGTAACCCTATGATGATGAGTATGACTCCTCCTACCATTCTCACTCCCCCCGCCATCCTGACTTGGCTCTACCTCTTCACCCAACTCTTCTAGATCATTCAGTGTAGCAGAGCTATCCCCCAACTCACTCGTTAGTGTTAATTGTGCAAGTGGAGCCTTCCCTTTGCAGGTGGACTCCTCAGATTCGTTCCTCCTTTCTCTAAGCTTAGACTCAATTTTCTCTAGAAAACTAGAGTCAGATGAGTGGGTGCGCTCACTTATACGTGACAAAGTGCGTGGGAAGTTTAAATACGACCCTGCTGCTGGACAATCCCCACTATTATTCGACTCATCCGAACTCTCCTCAGTAATGGTCTCCGTCCTCTCAGAGCTCGACCTCCTGGGTAAAGGTGGAGGGCAAGTATCCTGCTCCGTACTAAAAGTCCTCTGCAACTGTAACCTCCTCCTCTCGGAGCTGGAAGCTAATGAGGGGCTCTCCTCAGTGCTCTTCCTGCTATCTAATGCTTTCTCGTAGGACCTCCTCGATTCTAAGCTGGACCCCATCGCTTCTAATAGCTGCATTGGTGGGGGAGGGGGGAGATCATCGTACTCTTCTAAAGACTCGGGGATTGTGGGGGGTGGAGCGGGTAATTCTAGACTTGAACTGGATCTTCTTTTAGTTAGTACTGGATGGTAAGAGAGGGGTTTTTCTATTTCTAATTCCTCCTGCCCCTCCTGCTCCTCCTCCAACAGTGTTGCGAGTGTAGCCTGAGACCTCTCTGGAAAAGTAACCCTGGCCATGTTCTCAAAGAAGATTGGGAAGGGCTGCTGTGGCTCCTCATTAATAGGGGTTATCTCATCCCTCCCCTCTACAGTATCATAGGGTGGGTCAACTGGAGGTGGCTGCTCCTGAACATAGTACACTTCTCCCTCATCCTCATCGTCTATGCAAGTATCAAAGAGTATAGTCTCCTCCCCCTGCAAGAACCTCTCTCTAACCCCAGTGCTATAAGACTCTTCAGCTACCTCGTCTTGTAGGCTGGGTTCCTCCTCACCGGAGACTGAGTAAGTCTCTCCTCCAGCAGCAGCTTGGGGGTCATCGATGAGGAGGGCGTCCGAGCTGGAAGAGGAGCTGCTGGAGGAGGAGTCTACGTGTCGGAAGTCTTTTCCAATGGTATCCTCCTCGTCCTGGAGACCGGCCTCCTCAACCTCACCTGAACGCCGATCGACACCCTCCTCCCTCCCCTCAACGAGCAAATCACTGACCATGCTCATCCTCCGAATGGGGAGCCACTCCTCCTGGGCGGGGTCTAAAGTTAGACGGCCTTCTTCCTCAAATTCCTTCCCTCCTTCAGAGCTGATGTCGGAGGATGACCCGTGACAAGGAGCCTGAACTTCTATGGAAGGCTTGTCTATTCTTAAGTTCCCAGTGCTATGCCTCAAATCCTGGTCACCATGCCAATAATCCTTATTACTACTGAAATAGAGCCCTTCTTCTAAACTCCTCCCAGCCTCTACAGCCTGGCCACTCCCACCACCAAAGTACAAATCATCATCTAAGGTGTCATCCCTCCAGCTGAAACTGTCCCCTAAGAGTTGGTTAAAACTGGCGTACCTAAAAACTTTCGACCTCTTAACACTTCCCCCTCCGAAAGATTTACTTTTAGTTAATGGATCATGCTCTAACTCAATCCTCCTCCTTAATAGGTAAGGAACCTCCCTCGACTCGAGTAAATCATAACTACCATGACTCGTATCACAGGATTTGTACTGCCTTGAGTGTTTAGTTAATTGATTTCCATAGCCAGCGCTTCCGTTGCTACGGATTGAGACGCGGGATTTTACGATGGCTTCCTCCTCCTCGTCATCTGAGTATAGTAGCTTAGACTTGTTCCCAACTATGCGGACAATGTTCTCAACGTCATCTTCCTCGTTATCATAATCGGAGCTGTATAGGTTCGTTGCCATAGTTACTAGGTGCTGGCGGCGGCGTTTCACTTTGCCCAAGGCCTCGTGTGACTTGCCGATAGGGCGCGTTTTATAGGTTGTTACGGGGAACTCTTTACTAGAACTAAGTAAGCTAATCCGCTGGTTACCTTGCTCTTCCGGTGCTGCTCGTTGTTGTTGGTATGGCAACGGCTGCACGGGAATATTGTGGTAAGGCTGCTGCTGTGGGCTTGAATTGACGGAGGTCCCTGCTGGGGAAAAGCTGTCGTCCTCCTCTGAGGTTGGAGAGCGCTGCCCATGCAAGTGGGGGCTTATGGAGTATTGGTGGTGGAGTGTTGGGGTTGTTGTGGTGGGGGCGGTGGTTGTAGAGCGGAAGGAGGAGGACCTAGAGAAGATTACGGGGGTGAATGAGTCGAGCGCCAGAGCCCGCCTCGGCGGTAAGACACTACCGGCGCAAGCGCCGAACATCCATCGCCCGTCCCAGCTTTATTAAAGGGGGGGGGGTTTCGACCCTTCCCCCATGGAATAACAGGGCGGGCGGGAGTTTGTTTTCTCCGCCGCTACCGCGGAGCGAAGGATTCGAACGACCACCCCCGGGCAGTCCTCTGCCGCTCGATTCGTTCACAACGGAGATATACTCACCTTTGGAAAACGGAACTATTCGGCGTCGCCTGCGCTGAAGACTGCAAGCTTAAAACCTGCTGCTGCTGCCCTCCTCTTTTCAAAAAGTTTTCTCGTACAAAGTTGACCATCTGCTTTTGAGTTCGTCCAGAGTATCTAAAGCTGCTCCCCCTTGCCGATAACAATGACTTTGCACGCCCCTTCGACTGCTCCACCTGATCACACCGAAAAAATGAGTGGTGCTCGACGCATGATTTCCAGAAGGCTTTGCACTCGTTGCGGTTCGGGAATGAGAAGTGAACGAGTTCTTTGTAGTAGCCCTGCGGGTTATTAGAGGGGGAATTAGCAAGGGTTTGGACTTGACAAGTGGAGCTCCGCCTTACGAATCCCTCCGGGTGCAATTTAAGGATGAACTTCTTCCTCTTGAAACTCAACTTCCTAACCTTCCCCCATGAAAAGGTGTTGATTTTTGTGTAGTTTTGGAAGACGAGCACCCCGCTGTGGCAGACGGAGAGGGAGAGCTGTGTGGAGTCGTCGTCCTGTGAAGGCAATTAAGGGTGATTAAGGGGGTTGGTGGAAGTGGGTGAAAAGCCCGCAGGTGGGGGAAAAAATTAAACCCGCCCGGTTTCTAAAAAATATTCAAACCCCAGGCGGTAATTTTAAAAAAGGGGTAAAGTGGATGAAAATTTGCCACGCTGGTGGGTAAAAATTTGCCCCTCCGCGGGTAATTTCAAGAAAAAATTAAAGGTGGTAAATTCATAGAGTGGGTGAAAGTTTACCCGCCACCGGTGTGGTAATTTAAAAAAAAAAAGCTCAAAACCCGCCGATACAAAAATTCTCCAAAATATTGATAAAGTAGAAATGCCGGCTACTCACCTTAACCGCCCACATCCGCACCCCGTAAAACTCTGTCCTCCTCGCAGTTTCTAGTAAATGCAAATCAGCCTCTCCAGGACTCTGTCCAACATGTCTCTTGTGGTTCTCCCGAATTCTGTACTCTATACTGGAGTCCTGATTAGGGACAAACTGGTTATTCTGCAGGTAGCTAGAGTCGGGGTAGTCCTCCTCGGAGAAGTCGCCGCACTCGGCTGTTGATAGAATAAGAGATTTAAGTTAGTTTCTAAGCTCTATATATGTCCAATAAATTCCCACTCACCCTGCACCAGATAGCTCGCCATGAGCGATGCGGTGTTGTCATTGCAAATCAGAGCTCCACTCGCGAGATCCCTCCTTATCTGCAGGCTAAACAGGTAGCGGGTAAACTCCTCTTCTAGCTGACTTGGGTCTGGGGTGTAGAATTTAACGGAGAATCTGAGCACTGGGTCTGCTAATGATAACCCAACCTGGTGGGAGAGGGGCTTGTCCAGGTCGAGCCAGAAGTGAACGACCTGTTGTTGGGAGGAGGAGGTGGAGTCCTGCGGGAGGTTAGACAAGTTCTTTGCAAGGAGAGCAGTTTTTATAAGTCTCTCACAGAAACGCCCCTCACCTGGTACACGTACTCCAGCCCAAAGTAGTCCGCCTCCAGCACATTCAACTGTTTGCAGATCTGCTCAAAGACGAAGCGGGCGGGGGCTTTGGCCTGCAGAGAGCCGGGTATTCAGTGTTCAGTTTGACAGTTTTCAATGTTTGCGAGACTCACCTGCGCCTGTATGATCGTAACACTATCATCTAATAGTACTATTTTAAGGGCGAGCTGCTTCTTCTTGGTCCTCCCTGAGTTTGATTGGAGAGAGAGTTGGGATACGAGAGGGGGAGGAGGGGCACGGGTGTGTAGTTCCAGGTCGAAGGAGCGCTGGCGAATAAGTGTAGGGTCCATGGTCAGAGTGCTCAGTCACTATCAATCACGACACACCGGAAATCGCTACACTCCGCTGGTGCAATCATCGATAATCGCAGAGTCCCCAATCTCTGTGTTTTTTTTACGGTGGTCCTCTTTTATTGTGGATCGTGCATCCGTTCACTGCACTGCTCTGTGTACATTTTCAAGTGTGGTACTTGGGTGGGTCTCTCCTTCTGGTTGAGGAGCAGCAGAGCTCGTCTCCAGCAACTTCTGCTCGCATCTCCGCTCTGCACAGCATCCCAGCCGTGCTGAGAGAGACACAGTGCGTGTGTGTGGGATTCCTCTACACTCTCGCTGCCGCTTCTCTTTTACAAGGACCATGTAACTTTCCTCGGTTCTCCTCCCGTCTCCTCTCTCTCTTATGGGAAGTGTAGCACGCGCACGCCCGGAAGAACCGGTCCCCTTCCGCAATCACTCTCCCCATAGTAACCACTTCCCAGCGGCCGCAACCTTTCCATGTCGCCCAACACCTTTGAGGCACACTATCGACTTTGGAAAATATTGAACTCTGACTCGTTTACGTTTCCCTCTTTTATTTCGATAACAGCACACTTCATTTTACACGTGTAGCACACACGACGGAGACACATATTAATTTGATTGTGTAGATTGTACATAACTCTGGAGCACCCCAAACAACACACTCTATATGTAATATGTATACAAATATATATATAGAATATGTATAGAGAATATAAGCTTCACTCTTATTATTATATACGCGCGTATGTATCTCGTAGTGCTAATGTAGAAAATACGTAAATGTTTACGAAAAAGAACTGGCCCTCACTCCTGTAAATTACGTGTCTTCAAGCACACTGCTCTCTTATACTTAATTTAGAGTTCAGCACACAAAATTTCCCCACCTCTATGATTTAAGGATTTTTTTAATAGCACACACGGAATTTCCTGCCGCTCCCTACCAGCGCTGCCATGGCGCGTCTCGAAATTGTCAAACACCCAGCAGCGACAGCGGCGAGTGGCACGCGGATCTTAAATACAGAGCACGCACTTCCTGCCCTCTTTAAAATTACTACAATCTACCACAAAGAAAAAAACCTACACTAATTCACAAAAAAAAACTAAATACGTTGGCAAACATGGATGACACACAGCTGAGTGTGTCTATGGCGACAACTAATCCACGAAACACTATACAAACTAAATAATTGTGTAACGGATGTCACAACGTTCCGTGGCGCGAGCGGAACCGCGCGTTTAATTATTTTTTTTTAATTACCGTGGAAATTATGAAAATTACTACAAACTCAGGACTCTTTAACCTTAATCCCCCCTCTCTCTTTAATATCAAGTCCCCCCACCAGCCCAGCTCCCTCCTTGTTCAGCGCCTTGCTGCTGCATCAACATCCTCGCCCTCTTCTGGGGTGGTTGTATGATCTCAACTGCTGCGGGTGAGTGTTGCTGCTGTTGCGGAGAGTGCGAGTGGTAGAGATTCAGGAGATCGGAGGAGGGTGGTCCTGTATTGGAGGAGGCTGCTGCGGCTGATGTGGTGTTGCTGTTTGGGATGAGGAGGAGCCCTGCAAGCACGAAATACGATATCAGCAAAAAAATTAAACAGAACCGTCATGACAACCCCAACTTTGTAAAATCGTCAAAAAGCACTCACCATCCCCTCCTTGCTGCACCCCTCCCGGCTCCACCTTAATCTTATGCCCTCCACCTGCAGCAGCCTGGGCCGCCGCCATCCAACTTCCAACCAAATCCTGCCCCGGCCCAAACTCTCCGTAATACTCCAACCTCCTCTGCTGCTGCTGCTGAAGTTGCTGCACAGCCACCGGGCTGTGGGGGCTCATTGGCGAATTGTACCCATTCGAGCTTGAATTTGTAGTCATATCGAGTAGTGTGCCTGGAGTGGTGGAGTTTGGTGGTTGGATGATGAGTGTTGAGTGCGGTGGGGGTTGTTGTTGGAGTGGGGCTGGTGGGTCGCCTGTGGGAGAATCCAGAGATTAGTTCCACGGCAACCAGGGAGACTTGAAAGAAATCGGAAGTGTTTCAAAGTCCCGGGAAAGGGTTAGGAACCGTTAAGGAATCACCGAATTTGCAGGGTCGAGGAAATTATTCCAAAGTCCCCGTGACAAGTCAAACAAACACCGTACTCACCCTCCCCCTGCCCTCCACCATCACCACTCCCTCCCCCCGAACTGGCCCTGCTAACGTGTATCTCTGGTTGTGGAGGCCACCCCCGTGGTCTCAATAAAAGCTGGCTGAAGTCATCCTCTCCAATCATCCCTAATCCACCACTCTTCTGCAACCCCCCACTGTATTTATGATAATCCTCCGGCTCCGGCTCCTCCTGGCTTGGCGGGGGTGTTGGAGACTCATCAGATAGTTTATGTTCCTTCTTAGATAGGGCTTCTATTATGTTTCTATTTGTTAGCGATTCGTGCGGCTCGTTGTACTCCGTGTATTTTAAGAGGACTTTGTCCATGTCTGTGGAGGCGTACTGCACACAAGAATTATAGAAGAGTTGTTAATTTTTTTTTCAAAGTTGGAGTAATTCTCCAGTAGAGAAGCCGCCATGGCAACAATTGCGAGAAGTGGAAACAGCCTCACGCCATTCCCTCAAACTCGGCCCGGTTCCCACGGCGACTATATTCTAAAATACCCACCTGATACAGCTTATTGCTCGATGAGAAGATGATCAGAGCTATCTCGCAGTCACAGAGGACTGATAGCTCATAAGCCTTCTTCATCACTCCAAACTTGCGTTTGTTAAATGTCACTTGTCTATTCCTCTCATCAGTAATGCGAGTGATGTTGATCTTCTTGCGGCCCATCTTGACTGGCTTATGATTGGATTTCTAAATGCTGATACTCTGCGTAGAGAGAGAGAGGGGTGATTAGGATTTGTTGAAGAAAATAACTATTTACGAGTTTCTGTCTCCTAGCGGACACAGGACCTTGACCTGCATGTGTGCATATAGCACCTATAGCTCTCTAATACAACAGTGTATTCGCGATCCCGGTGACGTCACTTGAATCGATCCGTTGTTTTTACCTGGCTCTAGACTCCCGGCTCGGAATGGAAGGCCGTTGTCAGGGGAGACCCACAGCAGTAAGGAGAAGAGGACAGGTAAGAACAGCAGTCGTGCATACGTGCGGGATGACGTCAATCGTCGCCCTGCTAACTAACCTAACGAAGGAATTGCGAAAATTTGCAACTCACCTTGGCAACGACGGAGATTTCAACAATTGTGATTTGAGTTTGTCTGTGGTAGTAAATATGGCGACGGCGGAGAAAAAGTCTTTCCGTGTTTTCAGTGTTGGACGGCTGCCAAGCGGGTAGAGCAGAAGCAATTCTCCGATTCTCGCGTAAAAGAAGCAGAACCGAACTCACTCTCCTCTGAAAATAGAATGCGCTCCGCTATTATTACACTCGGGGAGGGGAGTTAAAAATAGAGCAGTAGATGGAAAATGTCGGAGTCGTGGCTGGATGGCTCTCCGTGTGGCTCTTCTAATACAAGTCTCTTAATAGAGTAGTGGTGGTGGTACACTATGAAAGGCTTCTTCTCCACCGACTTTTGCTTCTTTCATAATTCGGTATCGGAGGCTATTTTTAGAATGCCAGACTGTATACTGCGTCTGTTGTTATCAGGCTGCTGTGTAGAATGTCCGAACCATGGCTGCCGTACCCTTCCGAATGCGTATGCAAAGTGTGAGCCCGTCTTGATGGCAGGGCAACGACAGCAGTGCACTGCACTTCGGGTCCCTTCACTCAAACACTGCTACTACTGTCGCTATGGAAAACTGTGTGAGAAGGGCATGTAAAATACAGGCAAGAACTCGTCAGCACTCCAACCCTTTTTCACTCAAAAGTCTTTTCCCTATCTTGTTAATATCTTCTTTTTTTAAAAAAAGGTCCACTCTATAAATAACTCCCCGGAAAATTTGCGTTTAACGAGAATTCGAACTGATTACTGCTGGAGTTCGTTGCCCTCCACTGTAGTGGTGGTGGACCCTTTTCTCTACGCCTATTGTCCAGTGCACAGTGCAGCGTACACAATCCAGAACACGAGAAATTCTTATGGTATTCCAACCCCTCCGGCTACATTCGAAACCGGTTCTCCGTCCACCACCGCATATTCAGAGAGACTTGAAAAAAAGAATAAAAAAAAAGAATGTTTTACCTTCCAAGAACTGTGCGCCGAAAATGTCCCACAAATAAATCTCCACGGAGTCGATTGCTCCGCACTCGAAAACAAAATCCCCCCACAACAGATAGAAACCCGATGGACACCCTATGAAGACCGGAGAATAATCTCCCTGATCATGAGCCCCCCTTAAAATTGTATATTTATCTCCCCCCGGTTGCCATGGACGACGACCCGGAACAGTACAAAATTCCTCTCGCTTCTTGGCTCTGTTAAAAATGGGCTCCGATTTACTGCACGCTAATTGATGGACATTCGTACTCGAGAGCCGTATTTATTTGTACTGCAGTACAGTGAACATCTGTGATTGTGCTGCTATTATGGTCCACACGGTATAAACACAAGAGCAGCCGAGATACGCACACTCTGTACGAGGGAAGAAGGAGGAATTTCTCCGTGCTCTGCTCATTTTCGCAGCAACAACGGGGCAGAAGGGAGTGGAGCAGCTCTACTATACTGCGAATGGGACCGCCACCTCGCGAGCAGAGTAGCGAGTTAACGAAGGAATCTCGGTGATTTGTTGTCTCACCGGCGGCCCCATGCATGCCCGTCGCACGTCACCATGAAGACACGGCCCAGGGGGCGATGGACACGGCGCGGGGCGGAAAGGTGTGTGGGGGGGGGGGGGGGGAACAAGGGCAAATGTCTGGCGATTCTCTTTTATTACTTTGGCACAATCAATAATTCTAAGTACGTACAACAATCATAAGCGGTTAATACTTTTTCTTTTTAACTTCGTAAGCGAGGAGTGGCGGATCACAGATTTCCCATTAGTCTAAGTACTATTAATGTAATTAGTACAGTCAAGTCAGCCTTTATCACTCTATTCGCGGTGGCGGTGGCTGTCTGGACGGGGTCTTTCCTCCCTGTTGGAGGTCGGGAGGTAGTCGTAGTCCTCTCCGTACTGGTACTGTAATCCCCTGAACCAAACTCTGATTGCTGCAGTAAATCTTCATCATCCGTTATCAAGTCGTGGAGACCATCGCCAGAGTAGTTCTGGTCGTTCTGTCCTCCACTGTCGTCATGGTGATGCCCTGAGCCCTCAAAGTCGTCATCTTGTCGTCGGGTATCTTTGATGGGCAGGGATTGCTGCCCCCCATTCACAGTTGTAGTGGGCCAGTGCTCCCTCAACCCTGCACTTAACTGGAGCAGTCTATTATAGATTAGAGGTGGGGGCTGTCTCGCCACGACCTGAACTTGATTAAGGGGAGAACACGATTTGGACTGCTGCTGACACTGCATGAAATGCCCGAGCTCCCTCCCCGAATGTAACTTGGACAGTAATAATGTAGAGGTTGGCAGGGTGCAGGGGTGCTGTGAATGAATGAGAGGGTCAGTTTACTTGTTCTCCAGGCAATGCTCCCACACTCAACACGACATTCACCTGACTCAGTAGAATCCTAACGCTAGTCCGAATATTGTCTAGTAACTCCCTCCACCCAGCAGTGTAGAAGCGTACAGGCCCCGGGCCGAGGCAGGATTTTAGTAGGGTAGAGCAATCGCAGGGGGCCTGCAATTGTAAAAAGAGACTATCAGCAACAATTCTCAAGGGCAATTTCAGGGGGAGCCAATGTGACTGGGGGAAGATTCACGTCATTTCTCTCAGCAGAGAGAATGAAAGAAGAAAATGTGTACTCACCCCTGTACTGCAGCACTGCCTCTCCATCCCTGCCCCACTCACAAGGCAGTCGCCTAGTAAACTATCAAAGTCGACTGATCGGAGTGTGGAAATGACCTCCCTCGTCTGATTGAGTAGTTTATTGTAGCTATCGCAGCCCATCTCCGACTCGATAATTGATAGGTCTAGTTGGACTGACTCAATTCTTTGTAATAGCTTCCCGTACACAATATGCTTGAGACTGGAGCTGCCGGGGCATGGCGAGCCTGCGCAGGGAGACATTCACGCGATTTTCAATTTAGAACAATGGAAACTGAGCTCCCATGGAAACTGGAGTGGAACAAGAATGACTCACCTGATGCGCTGCACTGCTGACCCCCAGACTCCTGCTGCCGCTGGGCGTGGTTCCTCCCAATGATAACAATCAGTAGTACGAGTAGAGAGTAGAGAGACGAGTGAGGGATTCTCCATGGCAACCGCCATCTTACAGAAAGCCACATTCTTCCCCCACGGAGGAGTGAGCACGTACGGACGGTGGATTTAAGGTCGGAGGTTGGTGGAACTCATAACTCTGAGGAATTTCGACTCGTGGTGACGCACTGTGAAAAACACTGTCCTCCACTCTCAACTTATCTATAAAAATACAGCTCCTAGTCTAAACAAACCTCCTATTGATAGTAAAGTCTTTTCAGGGTCACATCTCTTTGAATATTTTTTTAAAATGCGGAGGAGGTTGGGATATTTCGCAGATGTGTTCTGTTCTTCGTTGGCACCTGCCCAGCTAACCGTCAGCAAACAACAGCACGGGAATGAATGGGCTGCTGCTCGAGAGAGAGAGATTCGCGATTAATCACGGTACACACGCTCGAGAATCACGTGTGCTTCTGCTAATCTCGTACGGCTCGCGAATGATCGCAAAAATCAGTGTTTGATAAATGTGAGGAGGGAGACAAAGGAAATGGTCGCGACGAAGTGCTTTGGCGTGGAAACTGAGGCAACGATCTGTTCTCGTGGAACGTTCGTTTGCGAGTGACTGCTGCGTGTGTGGCATGGAATTCCAGAGGCTTCCCTTTTCTCGCTCGTGAGAAACGTTTGAGTACAGAGCGTAAAGGAATTTCGTGTACCTGTCCGCAGTGTGCGGAGTGAAGGAGGAAAAGGTCCTCGATTGCCCTCCGGGCATCCGAATTCCAGGCATTCTCCAAACACATCGTGTTTGTACACGAGCACAGAGTGTAAGCCGCAGTGTCTCTCGTCGGTAGTGCACCTCTCTTAATTCTTATTTCTGTGTAAGGGACCACTGCACACCTTTTGCAACGATCGCGCAGGTAGCCCAGAAAACAGCAAAGGAATTTCGCCGACAAAACACAAGAGACAACAAAAGCAGAGTAGAAAAAAAAATCAGAGCTCCTCTCCACCTAAACCCACAATTCCCCCATTCATTTCCATTCTCGGATGGTACAATTTAAAAAAACCACACGCCATGGTAACCCCTTAATTTTGAAGGACAGAGTGCAACGGAGAGTGCAATTAAAAAAAATCACAACACGGCGAGACTTTGAGAGACAGAGTCCGGTGGGGGGTGCAATGGATGGCAATAGCAACGGGTCCATCTGACGGACAATAATTTACTGTTGGCGTGGGAGCGATCGTACTTTTTTATTCATCGTTTCTCTCTGTTTACAAAAATATACTCTCTCGGGTTGTCATGGTTCTTTCCTCTCTTTGAAAGTGGCTCACATCTTTATCTTTGGTGGTTCCTTCCCCGCTGCACTTCTCGAGCTAGTAGTGGCTGTGGCCAGTGCGGGGAACATTTGCGGCATGAACTGGGAGGCGAGTGCAAAGAGGCTAAAGGCGGGGACGAAGAAAGACAAGTTTACTGAGCGGGGCTGAGCGGAACGCTTGTCCAGCAGTGGGGCTTGCGATGGTGTCAGGGAGAGGACTGTGGAGACAAAAAAAATCAATACTTAAGACTCGTTCAAGGGGCCAGTTGAGACCAAAATCTATCCCATTTTTGCGAAAATATTGGAAGCTGCACTCACCTTTGCTCTCCCTCTCCCGCTGCTGTGGAAGCGCTTCAACGGCGCACCAGTAAGTAAGGAGCACGAGAAGGCAGTAGTAGACCCGTTGGAGGTGCATGGCTGAGAGAATTTCACGTCTTTGTCGTCACGGGAACAGAAATCCAAAATCGAGAACAGCAAGGCCAGAGCACTCCTATTTATACACTCTCCCCGCGTACAACCAACACACGGTCATGGCGAACCACCCAGAATTCAGTAGAATGTGTGCCATTGCAGCCGCTGCCATGCCAACGCCACAACAATTTGAAGTGTTTGCGAGTGCACGTGTAGAGAACTGGCTATAAATAGCAACAATACATTCGCGAATGAATCGCGAATCGAGGGAGTCCCGTTACTCTCGCATTAATTCGCTACCACCGCTGCCGGTGAAATCAAGGTCAATGGGGTATGTTTATGATGCAGATGGTGGACGAGATGATGTACGCGGATCTTCTCCACTTCTCGCGGTGGCCACCAACAATCTTACAGCACTCTGAGTATTGGCAGAGATGTGACCCACATCCACCAAAGAAGGCAAATGCCAGAAGGCATGCAAGGGCGGCCGGAACTGTTTTTGTAGACCGCCGCCGTGCTCCAGAGACACCGTGAGTCCAGCACTGAGCAGCATGCGGCAGCGGTGAGAAAGACAATAGTGAATGAGGAGTCAACGCACTCTCTCCTCCGCTCTCACTGGAGTCAAGAGAAACATAAAACTCCATCGGAGAGAGTGAAAGCACACACGGGATGGAGACACGGAGATGCTGGATCCTCTCTCCTCGTAATTTGTACGTGTGCACACCCTGCACACATAAAAGAGAGTAGACTTTCTCCAAGTACAGAGACGTACGGACGACCGACACGACCTACAGCTTCCACAAACACACTGCCAATTGTATTTAAATTTACAAGTCACTGCCAACCATCGACAAGTGTCAAGAACCACGGCCAAATTCCAGCACGACCAGATTCCCGTTCAAGAATGCAAGACTACTACTACTACTCTGACAGCGAAGAGCAGCATAAATACTATAGTAGATCGGACTTTCGCGATCAGTACTGCATCAGCGAACGCAACCTATCAGCGGCTCTAGAAAGGTCTAAATCGACAAACTACCTGTTCAGCTGCATTGGAAGCTACGACCAAGGGCCTGGCCAGCAAAGGACCTCCCCCTGCAAGTCTGGATCGAACCCTTTCACTAGTTGTTATAGTGGGAGGAGGAGTGGGTACTACGAGGAGGAAGAGCAGAGAAAGAGGAGGGATAGGTCAGGGGTAAGAATTTCTGAAATTATGTCCGCGTATGGAGAGCGGGATTTCTAATTCCTCCTCTCTTAACCTCTCTTAAGGACGCCCACTTCCACCCACATTCCCACCACCGCCATCCACACTACAGCTCCGATGGGGAGGGGGGTTTTACGTCAACCTCACGGAGCTACTCATCACAGCACTACATCAAAAGGCCCCCTCAGAGATACTACGATAGAAAGTATATCTGGAATGAAGAGTTAGAAAGGTACATTGAGTGCAGCTCCCGTAAACTGACCCGCTACACCTCCGTCCCCCTACAAAGGAGCTCGAAGCATGTATCTTTCGACCAAGAGTACGGTCAGAAATGGGCTGTTTGCGGCACGGTCGGGAGCACCAGCCTGGAGAGGTGAGACATTTTTTTGCTAGCGGTGGCAATTTTGAAATTCCCCGCCGTAACGCACTAACCTATTATCCAAACAGACTCATCGAGTACGGCCCCCCACCACTCCAACCTATAACACCCCGTTCCACAACCCCCCAACTGTACCGCCCCACGACCCCCCTCCCCTTCATCCACCGCACTCAATCCACCCAAACAGAAGAGACCCCAGTCAAGCAGTCTGCAGCTGCCCAGACTAATGGGGGCCTACAACCAATACAACAACCACAGCGCAAACTAGAAAAAACATACTCAGACGGGGAGATACTGCTAGAAAGGAGAAAAGCGCTAAAAACTTCTTTTCAAGATGTGCAGTTGAACCAAAAGAGGGAACCCTACTTGTTCAAGTACAAAATAGATGACACTTTCCATGAGCGATTCCTAGAAGATGGTTTGTTGAGGGACAGTTTTGAGACCAGTTCAAGACTGCAAACATCCGAAGATGAGGACACGAGTATTGGTTCAAGTTCGGCGGGGAGTTATTTGTTGAACAATTTACCACCCCTGCCACCCAGCCCGAATGGTTTAATAGAGGAGGTTAGGATAAGCCCACCTGAAGATTTCGCTGATAATGGAGTAGCGAGGAAGAAGCGCTCATTCCGCTCCAAATCAGAGGAGACGTCAGGAGAAGAGTCTCGTCCTACACACTACAGGTCCTGGCATGGTGATTTGGACCAGTTGGGGGGGAATGAATTGGAAGGTCTGAGTATAAACAACTACAGTCCAAGTTGGATCTGCATTAGTGAACTGCAAGAGAGTCTAGTTTGGAGGACACACGCCCCCAGTCCAGTACCCCTACAAGATCTGAGTATGGAGGAGCTGGAGTTCTACAAGAGGTTCACAGCTACAACCCATAGGCTCGTGCATAGGAAAGCGAGTGCGGAGGTTTACAGGAGGGTTGGGGAGAACCGGTTGGGTGAGTGCTCAATCTCTCTAATCGAGTAGTTATCCCAGAGGGACTCCCGTCAATGCCTCCTTTGCAGAGATCACCCACCGCACCACCGTCTCCCGGTCCCCATCTAATGAGTTTGGGTTCCGCATCCACGGGAGTCGCCCGGTTGTCGTCTCCGCCGTCGAGCGCTCCACTCCTGCAGACGTAGCAGGTCTCCGTGTCGGTGATGTGTTAATAACCCTAAATGGAGTCCAAGTCCTAGACTCCAGCCACAGCCACGTGGTTCAGATTGCCAATGTTGAACTGCTAGAAATGGAGTTGTGCAGTACGAGTCTTTATTTTAAGTGGGAGGTTGAGAGTGTGGGTGGATGGGAGGGACCGGGGTGGAGGAGGTATGATGGGGAGAGGTGGGGGAGGAGGTGAGTAGTCTTTAGTCTGTCTGTGTCTCTCAGTTTTGACCCGCTTTCTTACACACAGACACCTCCACCTCGCCCCGACCTGCGTACAAGTCTACTACACCACAGACTACAACACACTAATAGACTTATTACCACTTACGAATGAGACGAAGATCCTGACGAGTTTTGTGCTGGAGTCTATTGTGGTCTACCCTCTGTCTTATGGGAGGTGGATGCTCGCCTTTGAGAGTGTTGATGAGAGGGCGGGGTTTCTGAGGGGAGTGCGGGAGCTTGGAGCAGGGAGGAGGCAGGGGAGGGAGGTGAGTATTAATTGAGCGAGGATCTCCGAGGATTCTGTTTCATTTTTTCTCCGGGGAAGTTGGAATTTTTGTTAAAGCAGTTTAGGAAATGACTTGTTTTTTTTTCGCTCAGATCAGGGTTGTTCTCCCTTGATCGGAGCTTCTCTGCTCGGAGTGGTCTAATCTTTTCATACTTTGCAGGTCCCCGCACCAACTCAATTCCCACCCCTGACAACACCCTACAGCACACTATCCCTCCTCCGCTCCCCCGACTCTGTTCTCGGCCCCCTGAATCACTTTTCCCGCCTGAATAAATCATGGTCGAGGTATGAGTGCGTATTGCATAAATGCGTACTCTACTTTTACAACAGCATACAAGACGGGTCGGCGATTGGGGCCGTTTACTTACATGGGTATAAAGTGGTTATAAGTAATACGACGGTTGGGGGGAGGAAGTGGATTTTTCAACTGCAGCAGCTTGCGGGTGGGGGGAGGTTGAGTGGGGGCATGAAGAGTACGGGTGGTAAAGACTACTTTTTCGCAGTGGAGGGGGAGACGGAGAGGAAGAGGTGAGACCACTTTTTCAGTGGCGGGAATTTTCAAACGAATGAATTTATGACTTTTGCAGGTGGCTCGCCGCCCTCGAGTACTCCATTGATAGGTGGCTGCAGGTTGGAGAATAAGACCAAGAACTGCGATTTTTTTAAAAGTAGATACCATTTGTGTTCAATTCCGGTCAATTTGCCCCGGCAACTGACTCTGGTCATCACTCCACTTTTTGTACTACACATTTTTACAATACAGGTTGTCGCGTACTTCCTACTTATTACTACCGTGTGTCTGTGGTCCATTAAAGAGAGCGTTTCTAGCACATGATGACTTCTTTGTCCACTTTCTCCCTGAGTCGTATGCTGCTCGCCGTGTGCTGTGTTGTTGCGGTGCGCAGGCTTCATAAATGACACATACTCGTACGAACTCTGCTATCGATCGACGGAGCGTGTGCAGTGAGCGATCGGTGGCCATGGGAAATGTGAGTGGAGATGAGCACGGCGGAGAAGAGCCTCTGCTGCTGGAAGGCCGCGACTTTCACCTTTTCTCTCCACTCTTCTTGCATGTGTTGCTGATGCGTTGTGCCTTTCTCCGTACTTTCTTCCAGCGTACGGCTGTGTCTGCTATGACGACGGTGGACTGCTGGCTTGGTTTCCATTGTTTACAAAACACGACGATGAGGATAGTAGTTTATACCAACAGCCTGCCCGCTCTTCACTGCTCGCTGACGGAGAAGGCCAGCCAGCCAACCAAGTCGCTAGCACCCGTGAGAGCTACGCAATAAACCCCTTCAGAGACTGTTCCTAAACTCCAGCAACTGTTCCTAAACACTTTATAATTCCACCGAGATTTCCACCGTTTCCACGGCAGCGGGGATGAGAAAGTCACCACTTTTCCTCTTTACGTGACCCGTTTCCTTTCGAGTTTTTGGTTTTCTTTGCCAACAGGATGTCGACGAGCAGTTCATCCTCCACCCCGACCTCTTCTAATTTACTACAGTCCCCATCTCACTCTACCCAGCAGCAGAGGCACAATCGGAACACGAGGAGGTCTCTAAGAGAAAGATTAAGAGACGGGGTCAACACTGTTTCCACGGCGGCTGCCAATCCGTTCCAACAGTAAGTCCACTTTACCCAAAATCAATTTTTCCGAAAGAGGCGGATGCTCTTTGTCGTTCCCATGGCGCGAGTGTAGTAGAAAAATAAAACTGGAGAATTCGATTTGATAACTTTGTTCCCATGGTAAAAGAGAGATGAGGCAAGGGCAATTCATGCGCTTACTATAGCGGCCCATTCGAATCGAAAATGTAATTGGCTGCTCTGTTGTCAAAATAACAATCTTTCCGAGAGTAGATTGTGTCTGTCAACAATCGAATTCAAGTCGAGCTTAATTCACCCCGGTTATTAGTTGTAATTTCCTCACTGGAGGAAACCCAGAAGCAACAATGATCAGGTCCGGATCGTTTTGTGAGACTCGCGCTTGTAGTCAAGTCAACTTTATAAAATTAATCGTATTTCTATCTCACAGGTCCTCGAAGTCTAAATCAATCGACACCTCCACCCCTGCTTCTAATCTCTACCAGCAAACTACTACAGCGGCGATGGACTTTCTCTCCACTCCATTCGAATTAATTAATAAGCTGAAATCCAGTTCACACGAACTCTACACAGTCCAGTCAAACGACACTCTAACCTCAATTGCTGCGAATTACGAGTCTACACCATCTGAACTGATTAAACTGAACAAATTAGGATCGAGATTAGTGTTCCCGGGGCAGGTGCTCAAGATACCTGTTAATAAGAGTCAGAGGGTTGCTATGGAAAAGGAGGAGGACAAAAAGGAGGACTTCGCGAGTCGGAAGTTTATAAAATTGGGTGTGAGGCACGTGACGGATGGAAATGTGAGTGTATTTTTTGTAAGATCGTGATCGTTTTAGAAAACTTTTATTAAAATCTGTTTCATGGCCTCTGCTGTTTTCCCCGGGGCCAAAATTCTTCTATGGCAACAACTGTTTAAAAACTTTTTTTTTCAAAATCTTGTAGGGCGTCATCTCCGGAACACTCCTCGTCACCCCGAACGCAGTCATGTTTGACCCGAATGTATCGGACCCCCTCGTCATAGAACAGGGAGCAGAGGTTTATGGAGTCATCCTCCCCTTTGAGTTGATCGCTGCCGCTGGGATCTATAATGACATTAGTGGGATGAGGGTGAGGGGGATGGAGTGCAGTGATGTTAAACATGATGTGATGCTTTATCCACCGCCTGGTGGGGGAGAGACTGGAGGAGGTGGGCAGGCTTTACGTAAGTCACTAATTTAAAAAACTCCCGTTCCAAAGTTAGTGCGACGCTGCGAGAAACCCTCCTCCGCCTACGGCGGTTCTTTTTTTAAAAAGATCGTAACCTATCTATATAAAAACTGAGTTTGAGCAACCCCGCTATGGCTCCCGTTCTGATTCTCTCGAGTCCCTTCCGTTCCCTGCTTCCCGGACCTCTCTACTTTGGCTTCCTTTTCGAAAAAAGTCGAAACCTAACCTATCCACACAAAAACTAGGTTTCGAGCACCCCGCAAGCGACCATTTGTCTCTAATCTTTCTCTCTCCACAGCTGTGTTTGACGAGGCCCCAGCTACCCCTTCCATAACCTCAACTGGAGAGACCGCCATTCCACAACCCTCAACCTCCCCACGCCGTACCCAAAGCAGTTCTTCCCCCCCAGTAACACTCCAGCACCCTGGAGAAGATATTAAATCAAAAGTGCTGAAGAGGCTCTCGTTCCCTCTCACATGGAGCCCCTTCTCAGGGAATGAGGAACAGACTGGAGAACGTTCTAAATATAGGAGTCTAGTGAGTTTGGAGGACGTCCCGGATTTGAGAGCGAGTTTTGAGAGTAATTTTAAAAAAACTAAATGTTTTTCATTGCCATGGTTTTCCAGCTCCGTCTAATTGCTCTTTTTCGCACTTTTTCAGAGCTTTTGCCAAGTCCTCATCCCGCCCTATCCTCCCAACACTCCCCCACGCCCCCATCCCCCAATCCCTTATCTGCCCCCATCCCGCCACACTCCTCCAGCTCTTACGCCTCCTTCCCAACATCCACATCCGACTCAGAGACGTGGTTCCTCTGCCTGACAACCGGGTTCAACCCGCAGAATAAACCCAAGCTGGGACACATGGTCTCTTATGGATCGAAGACGCAGTGCAGACCAGAGTACTGGTTTGGCGTTAGTAATCAATCCGATGTTGATGAGCTGTACAGGTTCTGGATGCTCTGGTGGCCACATCTTTATGGGGGTGTTGATGGGGAGGTGAGAAATTTTGGCGCTATGGAAACGTTTTTTGTGCTAAATCGAGTTTATTATTATTGCTGATGACATGGCAACGTGTGGTTAGTAATGATGTTTTGTTTATGTTTTTTTGTACGAAATCACCCAAAACACGCGTTGCCATGTTGACTGCATTTCTTGACGTTATTGGGAATCTAATCCATATATATTTTTTTAAAAATAGTTGATCGCCTCCCGTGGACAGACTCTCATCGATTGGGACACTAATATTTTCGATGAGTCAAGCAGTACTACAAATCAGCCCCTCCAGCACCAATCCTCCTCAGCGGCGGAGATGGTCGGAGACCTGGGGAAGGAGTCGTGGGAGGTGGGTTTGATTTCTACCATCTATTTTTAGTACTCTCGCACTCTCTTCTCTTGAGAAAATTTACTCACTCTTTTCTCTCCTTTATCTTTAATCTTATTTTACTGCTGCCGCCTGCCTTCCGCTGCCTCTTCAAAAATCTTACTCGCTTTGGGACTCTCGCTTCCTCCGCCGCTCAATTTGTCTCGCCTCCGCTGCTGCTGCGTTCGAAATTTGCCTCCGCCAAATAATCTCTGCTGCCATTTTACCACCCTCCGCAGATGCTCAAAGCGCCCTACACGAAGCTCTACTCTTTTATAAGGACAGGATTGTCATCCACAAGCTCCTCCACAGATTTAGAGTGGGGGTCCGCATTAGACTTCTTCGACGTCACATGCGATCCTGAGGAGCAGTCGAAGGTAGTTTAAGTTTGCGGGGCCGTATTTTTTCTATCACTAGTTGGCATGGGACATTTTGAAAAACATTTGCTTCCCGGTTAAAGAAAGCTTCGCCTCTGAATATTCGCATTTGCGAAAGTTACCATCTCGTTACCATGAGGAAAATGTTTTTTTTGTAATCTCTCTTTTAAATTGGGAAACCAGCTCGCTTCGCCTCTCGTAATGGAAGAATTATAAGAATCCTGCTCGCTGTTTCCTCGGTTGCCCCCAGGAATATTCAGCATTTGGGTTAAATTTTATTTTCTAAGAAAGCACTTCGCTTCGCCTCTATTCAAAAATCGAAGAATCCCGCTTCAAGACACCATTTTCTATAAAAACCAGAGCAATTAATAGACGCTCATCAGCTAAATATCTTTAAAGAAAATTCTAACTCGATTCTCCCCCTGGCACAGGTCGTCTCCATGACGGAGGAGCTTCACCGCCTATTGAATAACAGCTCCGAGTACGACCACTACATTCCTGAACTATTATCGCCCTCTGAAATACTAAGGGAAGCTGACGTAGAAGCCATAGCTCGACATTTAACGGCCAGGGCGCAGGGATACCCGTGGCACTTGGTCTTTAGCTCTACTAAGCATGGGTTCAGCCTATCAACTCTGTACAGGAGGATGGAGGAGGTGGAGAACAGTAGCCCAGTGCTGGTAGTGGTGGAGGACACGAGGGGGGAGGTGAGTGTGTTTGTAAAGTGTTTTTGATGGTTTTCTTTGTTGGCACGTGCGGGGGATTTAAACTTGCATCTCCCCCCATTATTGTAGGTCTTCGGCTCGTTACTATCCACCCCCCTCCGCCTCTCGGACCACTTTTACGGGACGGGGCAGTCGTTTTTATTCCATCTGCGGGAGAGGAGGAAAGATCCTGAGGAGGCCCAGCACATTGACGAGGCTGAGAAGGAGAAGCGCGATGGGGACGATGATGAGGAGACCCCAGCAACGACCAACACAGTCCCCGAGTACAAACCAGACTTGAAGCTGTACAAGTGGACGGGGGAGAATAACTATTTCATTAAAGGGAATTTGGAGAGTGTTAGTGTTGGGGCAGGAGAGTGAGTCTCTTCTATTCTTATTTCGTTGTCTATATTTTTTGGCATGAAAACTAAAAAAGCGACCCTTCTTCTACTCCCACAGCGGCCACTTTGGCCTTTGGCTGGACTCGGACCTGTTTGTAGGGAGGACGGAGCACTGCTCCACTTATGGGAACCCACCACTTGTAGAGGAAAAAGATTTTGTAGTCAAAACAATGGAGTGCTGGGGGTTTGGCGGTGGAAGTGCACATGATGAGAGGTGAAGTCGTTTGGTGGAGAATGGAAAACTGGCTACACGGTTGCCATGGAGAAAACGATGGAACAATTGAATCAATTCGCAAAAGATGGAGAAAATTGCCAGCGCCCTCGTCGCAAGAACGTAGTCTTCCTACTATGTATAAACTAAATGAACGTACACACGAAATACTGCTGTAATAAGTATAGAGTTCGGAGCGCTGTAACCACACGATTTGATTATAGTTTTAATAGTCGCTGCTCGCTGCTGCTACTGTCGTTGCCATAGAGTTCCTCATCTACATTAGAGTCTAAATGTATTCTGAGCCGCTCGCAGAGTGTACATGACTAAGCATGATTCGTAGTTGCCAACCCCGGGAAGGTTTAACGACCTCGATTTTGTAGTAGCATCGGAGGTCTCTCTACTACAGAGTCTATGTAATTTATTTTTTCTCGCGCCAGATCGCTTTTACCGGAAGAGAGATGTGTATTTAGTTTTCTGTGGAAGAAGTTTTGAAAGAGAATGTGGTGCTATGGGGATACGGGATAAAAATATATGGTTCTAGTCGATGAGATAAATAAAGAGAGGAGTATAACGCAAGAGTACTTTCTAAAATAGTGTTTGTCGCACTTTTATTAACCAAACAAATAACGGAGATTGTACAAAAGGCATCATCGTGAAATAAGTTAAGGCGGCAGTCTCGACTCTCTGTGTGTGTATAAATTAGATTTTCCAGGGGGCGACGTATGGGTTGAGATCAGTCTTCCTGGGGAGGAGGGGCGGTCTCCATGCAGGGTATCTTCCGGTGGTGGCCGATTCGCCGTCACGACGACGGTTTCAGGGTGGCTCCAAAAGACCGTGTTCTTCTGTGCGGGTCTCTTCAAATTACTGTCTCCGAATTCTGCTGCTTCCCAGGAGAAACAGTCGGAACTTGCCCCATCGCGACCATCATTTGCTGCTGCTGCTGCTGCCAGGTTCCTTCACCACTATGCTGGGGGCCGCCAAAGAAGCCTGGCGGGGGCCTCTCCCGCAACAGAGTCGCCCCGTGCTGCATTGGGAAGTCACTCTGACTCACTGGGGAGTGGGCTAATGGATACACAGGCCTACTGTCATAGAAGAACTCTGTACTATTGTCAAAGGAGGGGTTGGCCACACCACTCGATAGGCCGGCCATCTGTCTCGCCGCGTGGTAATTGGAATAGGATGATCGAGCTGATGGGGGACGCGGAGGGGGCCCGGGAGGGGCAGGGGCTGAGTTCCTCCAGTGGTTGGGAGGGCCTTGTAGGGGGTGATGCTGCTGCTGAAGTGCTGTGGCTTGATGCCTCCTCGTCCTCCTGTGCGACCCATGCAGAGAAGACACCCCTCCAACGGCGGGTCCCACGCCCGGGTTCTGACTTATAAGGGCGGAGCTGTTCTGATACGCCCTATTCGCGTATCCTCTCTGGGCTGGTCCCGGCCTCTCATCGTAACTCGTCTCAGAGTCGATCAACTTGTTAACTGGGCTCCTGAACTGGTGCTTACTGATAGAGTTCGTACTCCTCCTCGAACTCCTCCCATAGTTACTTGATTGTATCGAGCGAGCTGACCTCCTCTTCACCCTCCGTGGGGTCATCGGGCGCAAATCAGGGGAGGCCACCGCCGCATTGGAAAGTGGCTGCTTCTCTTCTTCCCTCATGCATAAGAGTAGCACCCCCGTGACCAGGGCGATTAAGCCCAAAAAGACTTGTAAAGAGGCCTGAGTACACTCTACTAAAACTGGGTCAAGGTAGCAGTTGAAAATGGTGTTCTGGGCCCAATCTGGCACGCACCCTGGGGCCCGAGTTTCAAAGTAAGATAGGGCCCCAGTTGATAGAGAGAGTATTTGGGAGCGATGTGGTTGTAGTGCAGGGTGTACGTAGAGTAGTGCAATGAGGATGTTGAAAGCAGAGGTGACGAGGGAGAAGAGGGCGTGCTGTGAAAAAAAATGCGGTTTTAGTTTTTTTTCAATTTGGCGAGCTTTTTTGACTGATGGTCTTCAGGTGTTTGTTTGCCGATTTTTGTTGTTGCCATGACTTGTTTTTTTTTTATTTTCGGCGATTTTCTGGCGACCTTTGCATTTTTCAGCGGTTTTTTTTTTACATTGAACTAGTTTTCAGTTGCCATGACTTTTTTTTTAAGTATTGAGGGTTTCGTTAAGGGTTTGGGCTGCTTGGCGAGTTATCCCCGGGGACTTTTTCTCGGTTTTTGGACTTTTAAAATTCGATTGTTGGCGGGTTTGGGCTGTGATTTTTGTTTGCTACCCTGAATTTCTTTTTCGGTCGCCATGACCTTGGAATAGCGATTTTTTTTTCTGGGATTCTTGTTTTATTCTGGGAATTTTAAAATTTGATCGTTGCCGGTTCTTTCGTTTTTGGCTAATTTTTTAGAGTATTTTTTTTCGAGTCACTTTGGGGGCTCTGGAACGGAGATTGAGGGCTGCGAGGATCTCGAAGCCCTCGCCACCGTCACTCCTCTGGTAGCGACGTGGCCCGCCTTTGGTGGAGAAAACTAGCGCCTCACCTCCACCCTACCCCCTCTCCCGGCTGTAACGGTATTGGATGCCCGGCGCTTGAGCCGGCAGTTTTATAATAGCGGCGGGCCACGTCGCTAGCGCGGAGCGAAGGATTCGAGTGGTTCTCTGTCGCTCGACTCGTTCATGACTCTCGCTATCTTACCGTGACGACGCAGCATCCACTCCTCACGTAAGCCCCGTAGAAGCCAAAGATGCTGAAGACTATCGTCAAGAAGTTTAGGAGTATCAAAGTCCACAGTGGGCCGAGGAAGTCGAAGAGTTGGCGGAGGAGGGAGGTGATCTGTCGAAGAAGAGAAGTGCGTGATTAGCGGGTGGCTACTAAATGCTAAATTAATGCCAATTGGGCAATTGCACTCACGATTTGTAGGACGCAGCAAGTGAGGTAGGTCAGGTATACTCGTCGGCGAGTACAGCGACCGGAGCAGCCGCCTGCCATCGCTTGGACCTGCAGCAGTCGTTGCTATGGCGGCTGGACTTGTATGGGCATCGTGCCAACAAATTGATCCGACTTTCCTTTACAAGGACTGTTTCCAGGGAGATGCGAGGAAATTAGTGTACGTGTGTGGAAACTCCAAATTTCAGCTTCAGCGATTCTCTTGTAACGGCTCTAAAATTCTGGTGCACTGCATTCGCAGCTCCCTGGGCAGTTTACTGCTGCAAAGTACGTTTTGTCTGTGCAGGCTGGCAGTGTGCAACAGGTGTTAAAAAGGTGCTACAGCAGTGTGCGATTGTTGCTGTTGTGGATTGTTGCTCGAGTGCGAGTCTTGTGCACTTGCAGTAAAGGATTAGAGTGAAGAGTGCAAAGACGGAGACAAAGCGGGTAGGGGGCGGAGTTGCAATAGAAATGATTGTTTCACACTCTTTAATCGTAGATGGCGTTACTCTCTGCAAGTGGATCAATAGCGACCGTACGCACTTTATTACGAGAGAGGTTCTCGTCTGCGACTGCGCATGTACCAGACTCAACCGTATGCAAGGAGAGAGGATTGGGAAAGGGGGAACTCTGACTGTTGGCTGGCTGTTGCTATACCGACTTTTTTTTTCCTAAACTGGACTCTTGTTTGCTTCTGTGTTGGGGTGAGTCAACTTGGATTCTCTATTCTCTCTGTGTACAAAACTCTCCAGCAGCAAACGGCAACAGCAACAGAGTCCGGGCGTCGTCTGCGACTCAGCGAGAGCGAGAGTGAATTGTTCCGAAAATTAAATTGGTGTAGAATTAAATTTAAAGAGTGGAGACTGGCGGAATTCATTGCTATTGCGAGGTAAGTGCAGGAGTTTGTGGGTCGGCAGCCGGAGGAGGAGATGAATCAGCGACGGCAAGACGACCAACTCCAATTCGAAGAAGAGTGGGGCTCAGGTACTTCTGTGACTCAGATTCTTACAAGAGATCTGGGCGGAGGAGTACGCTGGACCCCCGAAAAGAGACTCGACGGGGAGGAGGAGAGGACTGGAGGACCTCTTGGAGTCCCGAGCGGTCGCCATGGCAACAGAGAAATCCGTCATTTTTGTATTGTCTGCATAGACAAATCCTCTG
Organism: Mesaphorura yosii; assembly: GCA_009869945.1. Taxonomy (NCBI): domain Eukaryota; kingdom Metazoa; phylum Arthropoda; class Collembola; order Poduromorpha; family Tullbergiidae; genus Mesaphorura; species Mesaphorura yosii. The sequence continues at coordinate 22,554 of WIXG01000463.1, read as the reverse complement.
CACCTAAAAGTGCATTAGCTGCACCGAATAAAAAAATGCGTATCCCGTGCCTATTTCGTCCGTTCCTCTCACGTACATCTCCCAAAGGTAGGCTGAAGTAGGGGAAGTGTAGCGGAGGCGCCCATGTTTTCATGCGCCGACGCCTCCGCCGCCGCACTAGGCAATGCACGGAGGCACAAAGTGCAACCCCACCATCATCGACCAGCAGCATCAACATTGCATACATACACTGCACACGGTGTATTCGCAATGCAATACAGAAGAGCACTCTTTGTAAGTGCTCTTTGCACAGAACACATCGTACACAAGGCACGGGCAGCGCAGGGTAAAAGAGAAAGAGACGCGCGCCGCAAGATGAATTGACTGAATCAGAGAAGAGACAGGAGCAGAGCCGGGACGACACTTTCAGCAAATTCCGGGCAAATTGAGTGATTTATTCAGAGGTCAAATTGACTTACCCTCTCAACCCCCAAAACTCTGTAAGAGAAGACGACGATGGACGCAGCCAAGTTGAGGGAGGCGATCGCAGGTGAGTGCAGGGCTTTTCGTAACTTTAAATCCCGACTTCGCTCTGTAATCATGGCGATAATATCGGCTGACCCCCTTTAGAGATCCTCAAATCCGCTGACTTGACAACGATAACAGCGAAGAGGGTGAGGGAGCAGCTTCAGGATAAGTTTGGGGAGGACTTGAGCGAGAGGTGAGATTTTCAGTTTTCTTGATTTCCTTTGGTGAGAGCATCAAAATAGCTTTTTCCATCCTCGCAGGAAGAAGGAGATTGACGGGATAGTAATGGAGCTGATTAACGAGCCGGCTGCTGCTCCACCGGCGAAGAACGGGAGTGCCAAGCGTCCCGCACCGGAGGAAGATGGGAGTGAGGAGGAGGAAGAGGAGCCGAAGAGTAATAAGAAGAAGGTGAGTTACGATAATAGAACGCATCCTCACCAGAGGCCCACAACCTAAACTCCCCTTTCTCCAACGCAGGCCAAACCAGCAGCAGCCTCAGGTGGTGGTGGAACCGGCTTCACCCGCACCCTCACCCTGTCCCCCGAGTTGGCCAGGGTTATGGGCCAAGAGCGCATGGCCCGCCACGAAGTAGTGAAGCAGATGTGGAAGATTATCAAAGAGAAGAACCTGTACGATCCGAAGAACAAACAATTCGCTGTTTGTAACGAGGAGCTGCTGCCGGTGTTTGGTGAGTGTTTTTAAACAGTTTTCTTTTGTAAAGAAATGAATGTGTGTTGGTCGCCATGGGAAAATTGGAAGGGGCGGGGTGAGCGGGTTTTTCTTGGCTTAGCGGCGGAAACAACACCCGGCTGCCATGGAAACTCGATTTTTTTTATTTCGCCGTCGATTTAATTCTTTTTCTATTTTTGATACCCCACGCAGGAGTGAAACGCTTCCGCACCTTTGGGATGATGAAGTACCTCAAGAACCACTTTCGGGGGTGAGCCCTGAAGAACGGCCCCGATGACGGATGGCGGACCGAGCGCCCAACTCCACTTCACTTTACATCTTGGCTATAGTGTTAATTGTACAGTTATTTTACTCTCCCCCTTCCAGCAGTGGGATTTCCACACAATTTATTAATTAGGACATGTATGCATACGTATTTGGAGTTAATAAAATTCTCTGCTGTTTTTTAAATAATTTGAAGACCGACGAGGAAGTGTTTGATTTCCATTGCTCCAATATTTCCCCATGACAACCATCATTCGAGAATCACCACCTCTTCTTGTGTTCGTCCATGGATACCCCGCCCGGCCCAAGGCTGACGACCATGAGCAGGCCACCGATGACAGAGAGGGTCTGCGAGAAAGAGGAGAGAGGGTTTATAGTGGGGGACTTGGAAATTCTGATCAGTGGAAATTTGTCCTAATTTGGGCTCTTTGCACAATTTTTCCACACCGACTTTGGATTTTTTTGTAAGACTCTGACTTTGAAATTCCAATTATTGAGGGATCCTTGAGTTTGGGCTGTTTGGCGATTTTCTTTGCGTGGGATTTTGACATTTTTTCCCTCGGGACGTTGAGAGAGTTATTCTACCTTTGAAATTCTGATCATTCACGAATTCGTTTAGTTTCAGGGCTACTTGGCAAGATTTCTAGACTCGGATAATTTTTTCCCTGGAATCTGTTGGAGACTCGGCTGTCGCTCCCCCCGCGTCTCGCCCACAAATTCGTTGGGGGGAGTGGGTCAAACCGCCCAGAGGGGGACTTTGACCCCTTCCCCGGCTGTAACGGTATGGATGGTCTTGCGCCGGTAGTTTCTTACCGCCGAAAGCGGTTTATAATAGCAGTGGGCCACGCTGCTACAGCGGAGCGAAGGATTCGAGTGACCGAGCCCCCGTCCCCTTTGGGGGCGTGATTCTGACGCTATGTTCGTTCACGACGCCGCTATATTCGTACCTGAAAGAAGTCGTACTTGAGGAAATCCCTCATCGGCTTATAACTCGGAATGCTCCACCACGCGTTAAAGTAGAAGTTGAGTAGAGTTAACCAGACAACCAGTATGAGAGCAGACAATTTAGTCTTGAACCCTATGGTTACGAGGACCATGAGAACCGAACCGATTATATTTTGGAGGATCTGCAATGGGAATAGACAGTGGTTAACTCATTTTTCAAAATTTGCTCCCATAAAACTGTCACCCACCTGCATCACGGACAACTCCAACCTTAAAAGAGTGACAAACATGAAGACAAGGAGGACGCGGCCAGTGAGTTGGAGGTAGTTTTTCGGTTTGTTTTCCCCTGTGAGTATTTTAAAAATTAAGGGTCAATTAAAAAAATGTTTTTTTTTTCAAAGTACCGCTGCAAAAATGGGCATTCCTTGAATCCCCATAGAGATTACAAATTATGTTACGATTTTTACAGAGTTTTTCCATGGCAACTCCCACTAAACAGTATCTTTCAAGGTTTCAATGTCCATGGGGGGTTCTTATAATTTCAATTCTTTCACAGTTTACATTAAACAAAAAATTTCTTTTAAACGACTCACCCGTGCTCGGAACCCCCGCCAACAAACTCTTTCCCTCGACTCTGCTCTCCGCCAACACAAGTAAAAGTGCTCCAATGAGTGCCAAATTCCTAAACAAGAACTGCAGGTCCCACAGGATGCTGTAGGCGAGTGTTTGCAAAACGACGATGAAAAACAGTAGCGCACACGCGATCGGGACTTGTAAACGGGCCAGGACCATGACGCAGCCGCCGAGCTGGCCTGCGAGAATATTTTTTAAAAAAACATGCGTTTCAAATTCCATGGCAACAAGAGGTGGTGCAATAGGTCGACAGCCTCCACCCGTCCGGAACCCAGCTTGGTTCCAACACAGCCACCCGCCAGCTCCTTTGACAACCGTCGTCGACTCGGCTCGCAAAATCATCCCTAAAATTGAAATCCTGCTCTGCACTCACCCACCAAATTCACCAGCACAAACACCGTAGCCAGAAACTGCCCACAACCCCAACTCGAGTCCATGTAATCACGCTGCTCGCTCCACTGCATCCACATTCGAATGCCATCCTCAAAAAATGTTGATATCAAGCAGAATCGAGCTAAATGGGGGAGAATGTGTTTGGAGCGGCGGAGAATCTGTGGGGATTGCACATATAAAATATATTTAGTTTCTCGGAGCGGTGATTTCTTGGTCCACCGGTTATTTAAAGTAGCAATCCAGCACGAAAAGTGCAAAGTTAAAAAAAAAACACACCTGATCCGCCACATCCTCCGCCGTAGCGAGCAGCTCCGTCTGGGTGACCATGCCGACGACCTGAGATGGTTGGATTGGATGGCCTTATTGAGGTTTAGTTTGGTAACCGTCGCCGTAGAACAGAAATCACTGGCGGAGTTTATGTTCAGCTGTTTCCGCAGCACGATCAGGAGAAATCCGAGAAGAGAGAGTCGGCACTCGATAGAGAAGACAAGTGGCAGTGGCAGCAGCGGTCGTCTCGTGCAATGAGTGCGTGACGTGTATAAAGAAGAGCAACCGGAGCAGTGAGCGCCACCTGGCCTCTAAACAGCTCGAGAGGGAAAAGAATGGTGAACAAAGAGCGGAAGAAAAAACTGCAGTAGTGCAGCAGCCCCGATCGATTTCCCGGAGAGAGAAAACTGGGTGTTTCACCAACAAGCGAGAGAAAGCGAGGAGATGCGCAGAAGCATGCTCGCACACACAAACACGGACTCTGAGGACGGGAATTTCACTCTCGAGACTTATTCGGAGTGGTGCAATAAAGAAATATTTACTGAGGCCACACCACATGTAATCAGCGCACCGAATCCTGGCAATAATCGCCCCGCACACACGATTCCCACAGCAGTAGTTTCAAAGGTGTTTTCATAGCAACAAACTCACCCCCGCAATAATAAGCGGTAGAGATGGACTACGACAGCCGAATCTCCTCCAGCCTCCAGAAACTCAATGTTCCGAGTTGGTATAATTCATCTGCTAAATCTTATCAGAGACCGAGGGCCGAAGGTGCGAGATTGGCGGGAGGATGGAGCGGGCTGAGTTCGAGGAGCTTGAATGTTAACGGGAGCAGACTACAAGGTGAGTGCATTTCTCCATGGTGAATTGGCAACTCGGGAATCTAAACAAAAAACTTTTCCCCCGCAGTTCGCTCCTCCTGCTCGGCTTCAGCTTCCGGTGCACTCACCCCAACTCCAGATTCTAACTATCTAGGAGGTGGGGGGTACTACCACCTCCCCTACAGATCAACGGTCTCCGCATCCACAAGCCCGTGTTGCTATGGCGGAATGAGTCCTAATTACAGTAACCGTACTCCCTACACATCAAGTGGCGCTTATTTAGGGTGGAGGAAGCACTCCGCCCCCACAGGGTCTTATAAATCACCAGCAGAGAGATTGGCAGAAGGCCTTCGTGCCAGCCGCACCTCAATAGAGTCAACAGAGTCTAATGTCTCAAATATGAGCTCGACGGGGAGTGTTGGGAGTCGTGCTATGAGGTGGGTACTATCTGTTTATGAAAAAGAAAACCCATGCCAACAACGGACGAGACTCTCTAATCCACCTCTGATTTTCCCACAGGGTCCGCCACAGCATTAAACAAGTCTCTCACGCAATAGTTAATTATGTAAACGAATCCAACTCTAACAAACTAATGTGGCTCGAGTCGTCTTTTGTTGGGAGTGGACCCGTTAAGAGCCCTGGCTCTAGTCCAGAGGAGTTCAAATTGAGTAATGGGTGGCCAGGGAAGGAGAAAAAGACGGAGGAGGTCGTCACCGAAGCGGCTCCGGCCAGTAAAGAAGTAAAGGAGAAACCTCCACCTGTGAGTGACTCCCCCACACTAGAGGACATACTCGATAGTTTGCTAGCTTTAAGAAGAAGCAGAAAGACGACGGAGGAGCCCAGGTCTGAGGCTCCTGCGGTGGACTCGCTAGCCCAGTCCCCGACACTCGCCACCAACCCGCCCCCTAAGGCGGCCACATCAAACGATCAAGTCGATCGGAGGACCTCCGCCGTTGGGACCACCAACGAAACGAGCCACCCGGGGAGCTCAGAGCCGGCGGAGGTCAGGCCACCCTCTCATCGGAGCTCTATCAGCAGTTCTCCACCAGTCACTCCTCCCGTATCTTTTGGGAGCCCAGCCAGGAAGAAACACGGGAGGTCCTCCCGGCCCCGCTCCCCACCACCTCCAAAACCCACCGCAGGTGCTCCCCGTATGGACTCCCCAACCTTCACAGAGTTATTCAACCAGCCCCTTCATGACAGCGTATTATCTAATCAAGAGGACATATCAGGCGAAGTTCAGCCCCACTCCGACATCACAGCAGACACTTTTTTAAAACAATTAGAAGAGTCAATCTCAGCGACTCGAGCTGCCCCAACGCGGAGGGTCAGCTTTGATCTAGCAGATGAGGGGCAGGGCTCAACCGGTTCTGGTGGGTCCAGGGGTGGGAGGGGTGAGGAGGGTGAGTATTTTCAAATCCCCCACTTTAATTCCTTACCACCAGCACATCGTGCAGAACGTGTGCTTATTTCCAAGTTTCTTGTCCTTTGTGTGTGCATGCCAGCTACTTGTGATGAGGTTTCCATGACCAACGTAACAAAATCTCTTCTTGTTGTCCTCACAGCGCCCCGCCCCTCCTGCAGGAATCCGAGGTGCGCACAGCAATCCTCGACCACAGCCTCTCCAAAAGAGTTCAAAACGTGCCACAACTGCAACGCATACTACTGCTCCCGAGAGTGCAGGAGACTACACTGGGATAAGCATAAAAGGTTATGTATGCAATCTAGAGTGGGAGCCCTCTGCAAGCAGATTATAGGGAAGTTGAAAGAAGATCAGCAAGTTATTGGGAGACTGGCTACGATTGGGAAGGATGGGTACAGTGAACAAGGGAGGGGTGCGGTGAAGTTGTTTTTTTCGAGTCCAGAACGTGTCGAGAGATACTTGAGTGGAGGTGGGGAGCTCCCGGAGGCGTGGTGAGTTTAAGATTTATCTTTTCTTAAATATTAAATCTTTTTTTAACTGAGTCATGGCAACAGCGCGGGGTCCCCTAAAAAATACACCAATTACACTGCCCGTACTTTCTAGAGCCCAGAGTTGCCGTGGCGATTTTTCGTTGCAATTTACTATTCTTAATTCTTCTGCTTCACAGGTTCCTCCCACTCCCAACCCTCCAATCCAGCACGGAGCCCTCCCCTCCACCAGCAGATTTACTCCCACTCGTTCGGGAGTACAACCCAGACTCCCGTTTCATTCTCTACGTGAGTATATGCGTCGTTAACGAAGTACCCACATCAGGGGCTGTCAGGTGGGAGAGGGAGATGGTTGGGAGGGTGGCGAGGTGCAGGTTGGGGCAGTAGGCGGGTTAGGTTTTTAGTCATTTTCTACTGGTGGACGGATCGTGGATGGTGCAATTAGCAGGCGTCTCTCTTTTTTCAATGGTGCCAACGCTCTTCATAACTCTTCATACACTTGTTGAAACTCTTTAAGGATTTGTTGTGATTTCCCTCCTCTGCAAGATTGCGAGTCCCAATTTGACTACGAAATTTAGTCTCAATCGCTCGCTCTCCAAACGTTTTTCTGAGTAATAAAAGACAGCGGTTTTCGGGTACTTTATTGTGTTTTTCCATCTTCACCGACCCCCTTTTCGGGGTTTGCACATTTTTTAGATGGAACGCGCCAAAAGTCGTCTCCCCGCAAGGGCTCATTGTCCTCACCAGAGGAAGTGTTTTCCAGAGCGGCAGTCGCCACTGTGGTCGAAATGCAAGCAAGTAAGTGGGCAGTGCATTTCTCCATAAGGCGAAAGGTCAACATTGGGAGCTTCCTGTGTCGGCCCTGGCTGACATAGGAAGCTGAAACTTGTGGTGTAGATCTCATGGTCTCATCTTTCGAATGACACCCAACTTACCCGGGGTCATCATAGGGTCACTGGGTCGAAAATGGCGCCTGACCCCACTTTGAGCCCCAATTGCTCCTGTCTCCCACCGATTCTGGATTAGGTTAGGTTAGGTTAGGTTAGAATCTGATTTATTGCATAGAGCAGCTGACGGCAAGACTCGCAAAATCCTAGTATCAGTTCTCAGAATGTTAGCTTGAGCTCGTAAATCAAAATTTGAACACAATGAAGGTCGATTTAACAATTATAAACTTTGTGGCTTTATAGATCACCTCTTCTCTTTTGTATATTATTTTAGCAATGAATTGAAGTGCGGCTACGACCCTCAGCATCTAAATTTTCAGTCCAGCGCAGATTTTTAAGGCAGATTTGTGGTCGCGTCGGTCCATTCCTGCTTGCTCAACGTAGTCCTTAAGAGCCCCCAAGGCATCAACGCCCTCCGCGTACAGGATGATCCTGCCTCTCGTCGATTAAACATTGGGAGCGTTCAAATCTTCAACTTCAAATCAGAAGAGCAGAATAGCAGAAGAGATACGGGGACACCGTCTACGTGTAATTTTAATTGGACTACGTGGCTAGTTTGTGTGTGATTAGTGTTCAATTCCGCAACTGTTCACATGTACATGTTTGGGCATTGGGATCGACGCCTGATGGCCTTCTAACATGACAAAGCGCTGGCAAAGCGGACCGACCTGTCACTCCATGGTTGACCTACTCTTCAATGGCGGCGGGACAAGTTCCCTGAAGGGCAAGTCGCACCTGGTTAATTTATTTATTTGGTCGTGGCCTAATTTTTGGGAATTCTTTTGCAAAATTTTTCATGTCGAGCCCTCGTTCTTCTGGCCCAGGCTGTGTCGGCGTCACCGACCAATGGCTACGGGACCTGGCTCTGGTTTTTGATCGGCCGCTCAAGTCTGTCTCTTTTGCTCATGGTTCCAAAGATCCAAGTAAAGGGTCGGGAAAGGTTAAACTGTAAACGGGAAAGTAAAAGAATACATACTGTTGATACTACGTGGTTACGTGTACGAAATTTTTCCAATGCTATGAAACTATGAACAGAGCACTGAGCACTAATACTTCGCAAACAAGCACAAAGTAGTAATTGAAGGACGTCTGACGGCAAAACACACACTGTACTGACAACTGCCTGAACACATATGAAAGATGGAATACGGCCTCGGATGATCTTTGCTTTCTGTGGATATGAAAATATGATTTTAAGTGAAAATGAATGAACGACCAACGGGCAAAATGGAACTGAGAAAACGCGAGTTGGCGCTGGTGGACCAAAATTCTCGATTTGGCAACGACAGAAGAATTTGCAGTCAAAAGCAAACCGGATTATTGAAATACAAACATTTGCATGCTGAAAGACAGATATCGACAGATTGGCAAGAATTGTAATGCAAAAAAGACAACCAGGGTTTTTGGTATGGTGACAATGGTGAGGCCCGGGCATGTGTTACGTGCTCCTGTTCATTGAATTTCACTACACACCCTCCAGTCCAGCTGAGACTGGCCGAATTGGACGCGATCTCTCGGATGTGAAGACTGAAAGTGGACTGGTTGCCGGTTGACAAGACCCGCGAGCACGAACTGTGGCCCACATTTGAACACCCGGTACGGAGCGGGGCCGGTCGGGTTGTTTGGGAGCTGTTGCATGTAGATCTCGTACACGTCGTTGCTCCACCAAAGATTACCGCTGTGCCGTAAAGTGGTATTTGAACTCGCTCTCCGAAAGTCAGCCTCGATTCCTTGTGGCCCACCCACCATGACACTGTTCAACTGTTTTCTCCCGAACCGTTGTGCCGGGTTTGCCACGTTTTGCAGGCGGACACGGAGCCATTGGTTCCATCGGGTTCGATTCCACCCGGTGTACCCCCGATCGGTGGCGTCACTCGGGTTGAGCACGTGCCGTTCTTGGAATTCGGGCCAAGTGGCAGCTAAAAATATGCATGCAAACGGAGGAATTGTCAAAAAAATTAAACTTTGCGCTTAAGCAGTCAGATAAAAATTCGAAACAGCGTGATACAGAGCTTTTAGTTTCCAGTTTACCATCAACGTTGTAAACCAAGAGCAAGAGGACGCTCAGGGCGAAGGCGGCCGCCAGAAATGGGATGATCTTCATGGCCATTACTGTTCAAGTCGTAAATGAAACAAAAGCTCCCCTTTTTACATGTGCAAGTTTACTAGAAGACGATTGTCGATTGCGGTTTTCCTCATTAACAGTTTAGACGAGGCTTGACGGGTCGGTAATGGAGAATAAATCCTAACTCAACACGACCGACGGCTAATTTACGCGTGGTGGTTGAATTTATGCAGAAGCAGAATGTCGTGCCCGTGGCGACCGCGAAGTGGCATGTTTTTGTGGTCAGTTGGTCGCTAAATTCTGCAGAATTTTTGCAAAACATAATTTATTAAACAAGAAATACTAGTACAAAATTCACTCCAAGAAATTAGAATGTAGAAGAATTAGAAAGTCACAGGCCTTCCGTAATCTGCCAAAGCAAACATGTACATGTGTACAGGTGTGCCAATTGTAGCTTTTGTGTGAAATGGGCCTTGAAACTTTGATAAAAACGATAAACTTTGACTGCATTTTCATGCTAAACGGAGCCATGAACATCATCGTTGCCTACAACAACGTGACGGACAATGGTGACGATATGTACTCGACATGGTTCCTCACCAATTTCCGAAGAACCCGCAATATTCTCGTGCATGACAACGAACGCTCCAACGGTGCCGCTCGTGGCCTAGTGGCGGACGGCAGTTCCGATGTGACGTTTCTACGGAATCGAATCAACAACGCCGCAGCTGCTGGTGTGCTTGTGATGGCGGAGCACAATTACCCGACGTACCTACCTGGGCACCCACCTGACAACAGTGGGGCAGTTTGGAGGGTACTCGGAGCTCATGAGTTTGGGGCAACTAGGGCCCACCTACAATGTCAGTTTTGAGAACAAGGTAGTCAGGGGCACAGTGTACGACGGCATCAAGATCCAGGGAATGGTCATCGACACTGTAGTGGTCAACAATCAGCTTTACGACATTGGAAGTCCGTGGGGCGTCAGGTGCATCGACTCCTGTGTCAATTTCTACGTGAGCAACAACATACGCGTGACAGACGCCTCCTCAAGACAACCGTCACAGGGTCCAGCCTCCGTCCTTTCATGCTATACTTGATCCACACTTAACTATCCACTTGATCCTTAATCGAGAATGGCTTCAGAGAATTGAGGAGCCGCTGCCAACCTAGACCGAATGACGTCAGTTCTTGTTCGGCACATGCGCGTGCATACGTGCACGTGGACGGTATCACGTTATCCGCTGTAGCCACCACCTTTCTGCGAACAGCAATCCAGCGAAACAGATTCGGATAGAATTAACTCAATTCGTTAATTAATTAATTTTTATTAATTGTAGGCAGTTTCTAACTTCACCTGCGAAGAATGTGATTGCAACTTCAGGTATATATTTCGGATGTCTCAAAACCCTCAAGATAGCTACTAGGAGATTGATGCTCACTAGGATCTCACTAATCAAAACGAAGAGACAAAAACCTACACACAGGGCATACGCCATGAGTTAACCCTGCGTTGCCAGCATTGAAGAAGGCCCTGCAAATCAGTAAATGCAAGCCTGTAATGTAATGAATAATGCACTGTCAATGGACAAGTGCACAACCTTTTCTCGTTCCCAAGGGCAGTGCCTACCCTGAAGAACAAGAATCTGCAATTTTAACATGCCAAGAGTGAGTCGTCGAGTTTTCCAAATTGTTGGCAATGGCAAATGGCAAATGACAACGTAAAGAAACACTTGAGACTAAACTCAGGTTTCAGGTTCACACATTTCATAATCGTGTTACGGTTCAGCACCTTTTTCTTTCAAACCAATTAATCACACTTTACACTTATCTCACATTTCGTATTCGCACTGCTGTTCTGTATTTCGAGCTCTCGACATTCGACGTGACGAGATGACTGGGTTTCTCTGTTTCGGTATTTGGTTTCCCGTTAATTAACTCTCTCGTTCAAGTGTTCAAGTGTTCAAGTCATTACCACATCCAGCACGTCCGTGTTCGTCAGTTCGTCCAGATTTTCCAAAAGTTGATGATACCTTTCGATGGTGAGCCTTGAATGTGGATTGCCAATTGCAGCCACTGCAATTTGGAGAGCGAGTGGAAGACGTTGCACTTCTTCGGCCAAGCTGAGGAACTTGGTCAAGGCTCCATTTTCGTGAGTTCTACCCAACGTCTTTTCAAAGAGTTGTGTGCATTCTTCGATTGTGAAGACGCCGATTTCGATGGAAGGAATCCCAAACTCATTTGTATTGCCCCCAGGTTTGCTTCCTGGACGTGATGAGCGAGTGGTGGTTTGTGGCTTTGGGAAGAAATGTGCGGAGCCCAGCTTCGTTCTCTTGATCGGAGTAGCGGATTGCATTATTGAAGAGGAACAAGCAGCGTAGGTCGCTTAGTTTCTCGTAGTGCTACGAAATCCTCAAACGCAAAGTACGAATCGCTCTTGCGTAGACAGAGCTCTTTGGTCGCATCCCAATCCGTCCCTGTGCCAAAAGAGGATGTGACACCAGACGTTTCTTTTCGAGGGGAACCGCATCCCGCATAACTCGCACGTACTATTCCATTCCTTGACAGTGGTGTGCATCTGCAGCTTGTGATTTTTCAATGTGTCCTTCCTGCTGAATTTAGCTTCGCAAAACTCGCACGTGAAGGGTCTCACCCCTGTGTGCAACTTCAATGGGTAGCTAAAGGAATGACTCTTGCCGCATTCCATACAGACAAACTTTCTACCCTCGTGCATTGGCTTGACGTGTTTTGTAAGGAGAGCTGCCTTCTTGGTCCGGTAATTACAGTCTGGAGCGTCGCACTGCCACTCCCGCAGGGCTTCCTTGCCATTACGATTTTGTTTCAGGCGGCAGCAGTACACCTTTCGTGGAGGGTGGGCAGTGTCAGAATCGGAACCTTCGCAATCTCTGTCTTCAGAATCACCAAGAGATGAAGGGGGAGAATAACCGGTATTATCGTAATCGTCAGCACCAAGTGGCTCCCACTCTACAGAATCTGGAGGCTCCTGCTTGATCTCAATCTCGAGCCCCGAGTCTTGAGTTGCTTGGATTGTAGCTGGAATAGGAGATTCAACCCGATGGAAAGCTGGATCCAATCGCCATAGTTTGACTACCAGCTGGGGATACTTAGACAAACCGAGTCTTGTTGCGTGCGGCCCTGGGCCTGAGGTCGGTATTTAAGCTCATTCACTCTGTCACTCTTGAGCAAATTTCTGGAGCAAGGAATTAAAGTTGATTAGAATAACAAAGCCCACGTAAACTTGCAGTGCAGGCCTTGAATCTTGACAAAGCAACCGAGCAATTTATAATTCCAACGTCGAGCAGCCGGGAGTCGGGCCATTCATTCATTCAGAATTCACGAGAAATTCGTAATCAGTACACACGAGTAACTGAGACTATGCCGAAATTCAGTTATTGAGTCCATGTCAATTCAGATTCAAATTCCCTGCAGCTGCTGTTGGAATATATTCAGCTGCTAATGCATCTGCAATGTTGCAGGAAACTACTTTACTGGAATCTTTGTTAGCTATTACTGGGTCATGAGAAGCAAATCCACCACCCTGTTGACCACCACCTCACTCATCATATTCGGAAACGTGCACTTTGTGATCCTGATCCATGACCCAGCCTGCATTCGCAATGATTGGCATGCCTTCAGCCTCTTGCATGCCACTGCTTCTATTTGCAGCCCATTTCGGAGGTACGAGCGTACAAATTCCTCCGACAGCGCCTCCATTCGACTGCTCTGTTCCAGGCAGGCTTTGGTCAGGAAAGCAATCAGCGCACAGGCTACAGCTGCTGCAGGGACAAACACAGGCCCGATTAGCGCGTGGTAGCCAATAATCATGACCAGCCCGGATATTTGAATAAGAGCGCTGGCCGTGAGTGCCAACCCGACGATTTGCTTCACCTCTCCCATAACGTAGTAGTGATACACCTGATGAGCTCGGTATGTCAGAATTACCCCATCGTCCGCAAGGCCGCACCACATCATTGCTCGTAGAGACACACAGCTCGAGTTGACGTATACAAGTGCCAGAGCCACAAACTGCCACCCTGTCAGCCAATCGTAGAATATTACCACTGAAAACAGCGTGGCCGTGCACAGATTCAGGAGCACAGAGTCTGACCTCAGCAGCCCGACAAAATGGACCTCCAAATGCAGGGCCAGGAGAATAATCGGAAGTGTTGCTGCTACCATCCCGAATATGATCACAATGAAGGCGGACAGGACCAGCTCGATTCTGTCTGGCGTCTTGGGGTTCAACCCATGGGTCCGGTGCAACCAGCTAAGGAGACGAAGGTAGCTATCCTGAACACGGAAAACTCTTTCAGGAAATAGAATGAGCAGTACTTGGAATGAGGTGCTCAAGCATTCAGCAGAGCAAAGGAAGTAAAACTGGGACCGGGCGCTCATCGTCAGGCGCTCTGCCGGCGCTGTGCGGTCGTACACGAGCCCGATGCCAAACACAACAATGATCTTGAGCAGGATGTGGAAGCCTGTCATGAGGCGGCAGGCAAGTTGGCGGGTCCACGAATCACACGCCAAGTGGGCACTGCCGGGCCCCGTAATGACATACGTAGATGACAGGACATACAGAGCATGGCTAATGTCATGGACGAATTTCAGGAGCTGCTGTGTGCGCTGCGAAGCCATTTTCGGGAAATGTGGGCTTTCTGCTGGTGTGCGGACATTGTGAAACTGGTCGAGACTGGATTTTTATCCACTTGGAAGGTCTAATGGGTTTGAGAATGAATGAATTATTTAGATTGCATGTTCTGGAGCGCTTTGGCTTCAATTAGTTGGAATTGCGAGCCAGCTACTTTTAGCAATTACGAATTCAGGTGTTTGCCGCTTTTGACGTAACGGTCGTAGAATTTTAATGAATTTTAAAGTCCTATTGCAGCCCGTCAACTTTCATACTTGAAATCCTGAAATATAAACGTGCGCTTGCATGCAACTATTATTTATGTGTGCCTTGCAAGATTGATATAGCATCCGGTCCCAGAAACCGTAAACGGACAAATTCCGTCATTGTTGCCCCGATGTCAGCCTCCAGACGCCTTAGTTGAGTCGCGTACCCAGATAGCGTATGGTTCGGCTCTTCCGCAACCTTTGCCCACTTTCGCAATTACGTGAGGTTTCTGCCATTTTGACCAAATCTGCTTGCTAATCTTCCTGTTTTGCTACTCACTTTTGGTCTGTTTCCCTCCTGGTTATCACCGCCGATCGGGTAGGAACCGAAATGCTTGTGCTGAAGCGGACCAATGCGATACGACGGCGATTTCAAAACCGGAATTGCAAGCGAAATGCGATAATGCCAATGCAAATCTATCAGATGCTGACGATCAACGCGACGACGAGTGTCCCTAAGGTGGCTCAGCCATGCGTCTAATAGTTTCAGACGACAGCCCTGAAAACCTAAGCCGTCATGAGCATTCAGCCCTTGGTGATAGCCTCAACGGTAGGCATGGAAGTAACGAGTGGACAAGTTACAAAATACATGAACTGATTAGTACTTTGCACAGATGTGGTGGGTTACATTCAAAGCGTCAACTGTCCGAGCGATAAAGCACGTCTGGAGTCGAACCTGCCGTCATTTTGGTGCCGAGCTCCTCACGACTGAGGCGACTTCCTTTTGCTGTAACAATGGAAAGTACATACTGCCTGCCTTGCCACCGTTTGCCTGAAATTTTAGAAGTCTACGAGGCAGACCAGCTCAGTCACATTTCACTCCGCACCAGGCGATGCTGGGCAGAGGAGCTGACTCGGCGGGGTTTGGCGCTGTTGACACCTGCGCTGGCGTGGCTGCAGTGGGCGTTTGCGTTTGCTGTCGGCAAGAAGTTGCCCTCGTCGCTAAAAACGATGCGGTGGATGAGATCGGGCTCCGCCTCCAGCTTCTGCAGCATTGCACTCGCGAAACCAAGACTGCGGCCGTTTAGTATGCGGAACTAAGAAATTTACCATTGAACCAACAATTTCATCGTTGCATTGGCTTCCAATCTATGATAATTTGTGTTCCACATACCAAGTTCAATTTATAAATGGTTGTCTTCTACGTAATTTATCTCAATTACAAATACAAGTTGAAGCAAGGCACATTCGCTACGTGGCTGATTTGTTGTCAATTAATTTAACCAAGTTAAAATACAAATCTTTAACAATGGTGCACTTGACTTATCTTCATCTTATGCTTCTGCTCCTTCAAGTGACCACCATAGTGATGATGGCCCAGCTCTGCAACAGCAGTGAGTCCTATTCGTCCGAATCCAGCGAGTATTCTTATGAGGACGATGAGAGCTCTGAAAGTTGGTCACACGAGAGTGAGAGTGAAGAACTGGACTTGCAAGATTCAGAATCCAGCTATTCAGACATATACAAAAACAGCACCTTTACGACTTGCCCTCCTCCGAGTACATCCAACCTTTTATGTTGAACAAAGTATATTTACTCTTTACTATAACCTTTACTATAATACTCACTCGCACAGGTACAGCACTCATTCAAGGTGCAATCAGTCAAGCAGGTGGTGCTGACTGTAGTCGTTTTTGTGAATTTAATGGCACCATTTGCAACATGGCCTCCTTCACTGATCCTGGAGTGGCCGTTGCTGCAGATTGGTTTAAAAATCAAACAGCTGGTTGTCTCATCTGTGGAAGGATATTGACAATTGTTGGAGGCAATGGACAAAACTTCCACGTTCCAATTCAAGGAATATATTTCTTAAACATTGTTGGTTCTCGAGTTAACCCAGAACATATTTACTTGACTGGTCCAATCTTCCACGAAATGTTTTCTAACGAAACGAGTGGTTTCGTACAAGCTGCATGGAGTGGTTTGCCTTGAAGAGTATTTTACACTTTCTGTTGAGATGCATCTTGCAAAAATTTGCTCTACACTTCAATAAATTGAGATATGTGGTTTTAATGTTTGTATACTTGAAAGTGAAAAGACAAAAACGAAGTGCATGTGACAGGGATCACTGTCGCTTCCACCGTAAATAATTTGCCACATAATAGTATGCATTTAGTTTGTAACTCATGTGCGTGCATTTGGCTCATACTCGACAAACTTGCGTGCATGGATAAAAATTGTGTGCAACATTTTTGCAGACTAATTCGCATCTATTCGTGTTCAGGGGACCGAGCACAATCGGAGAAGGTGAATTTCGCATATGGTTGTTTGTCATCACTGCGGGCGAACCCCTTGTTAGAAGAAGCCGTGTTAGAGGGGATGGATTTAAAAGTCGTGGACGTAGAAATCAAAGTCCTGAGAATGGTTGATTAGAAGTGGTGGCTCAAGTACAAGCCAGACAGTGTGAGCGCAGTTGTTCATGCCGAGGTTGTAGGGTGTCGATTGGACCCGCTCCCACTCCTCCACCATCGTTTCATGGTCCAAGTGCAGATCTGGTGGGAGCAACATAATTGAGTCTGGGTATCTGCCTCCCTGGATCAGGGTATTTGATTAAAATCAGTGTGATTTAAATCTGACTTTAATCAAGGAAAAAAATTATGTTTGAAATCAAATCGAAAAAAATTGAAAAATTCGGTCAAATACCAGCCATTATTATTCCGACTTTCCGATACCAAACCCTTCGTACTGTCAATTTATTTTATTAGAATTGCGGCTCTCCTCCCAACCACCCCGACCTTTTATTAACCTTAAGTTGCAATTATAATATTAAACTTAGAACTATATTCACGGTCATGTTTTTTGTGATTTTGTATTTTAATGATTTTTACTGATTTTATGTTTTAATAATTTTTTTGAATTTTTTGTTTTAACTTACCTGAGACTTACCTAAAACTTACCTTAGTTGTCCAAGACATCTACATTACTGTCGTCGGAACCCGATGAATTCGGGGGTCGATTGGAGCCAGTTGTGCTTCTTCATCTTCGTCATTCTCATCTTCGCCATCATCATCGCCGTTTTCCCAAATCCAATTCAGGCTTAATTTTTTCTTGGCACGTTCTTCATTCAAATGCCTGTACATGAAGGTCAGCTTGGCAGCCTTGTCGTTCAACAATCGGTTTCTCAGTTTCGACTGAACCAAGCCGAACGTCGAAAAGATTCTTTCAAGTCCTGCTGTCGATGCTATTGCCGTCAAAAATTGCTCGCACATGGAGACCCAGGAAGATTTCAGCTGCTTAAAATTCAGCAGATCCTCCTCCACCGCGAGAGATCGCCACCAAGTGATTAGCGCCACAGGTGGGAAAGGTCTGTCCCCAGCAATGTAAGCCATTAGAATGGCAGGAAAATTGAAGTTGATTTCTCCAATGAGTTTGTAGGCCGCTACACGTTGCTCGTCAGTTAGCCGATCACCTTTGAATCTGTGGTCTAGCATGTTGGCGAGGAAGTGGTTCGCGCCCTGACCCTGACGGACCCTGGCGAAGCCGAGTCAATTGAGCTTATTGCATGCTTGCCCGGGTCGTGCCGGTCGACGTGGGCAACCAGCCGTGAACTCGAGTTTGAGAGGGGGTGTTGGAGTCTGAGAATCAGCCGTGAACTCCGAGTTCTCAGCTCCATCGCGAAATTGAAGATGGCGAAATCTGAGCTACGGAAGTCGTTTCCGCTATCTCAGCTCAAATAATGAATGGATGATTTATTGCAGTGTGCATGCAACATTTTTATGAAATTTATGGGAATGACTCTACTCGTTCCCAAGTTTAATTTTATGTTCTTCTTTCATGAAAAGATAATCGATGCATTTTGCTTTGCAGCATTTATGTAAATAAATAGGAACAACACGAGATGCATTTTTAGTTCAGTTATCAATGTGAAACTCTTCGAGTTCAAACTGCACAGAATTAGCTATTCTTCTGAAAGACCTCGTCATCGTCTCCTCCAAAAAATCCAGATCCGATGACAACAGGAAATTCTGTTTTAAATTGAGACTTGTCATCGGTTACCTGCAAAACGGTTAAAGTCTGCTAAGACACAAGAGAAAAATAATTTCTGCCAGTTCTACCTTAATTTCATAATTCACTTTGATTAGGCTTGCACCACCCATATCAGTCAACGGAATATCAGCTGGAAGGTCAAGAAATCCTTCCCAGATTGCCTGCAAACCTTTTTCCTTGCTTGCCCCGCTTTCTTTGCGTACTTTGACCAAATCCGTTGTCTTCACTTTGCTTGCGTGCCCTTCACTTGTTGTCATCCACTCTTTTTTACGTAATACAAGCTTAGGTTTGGCCCAGACGAACTCTTTATCCTTGTAGACATGGATTTTGAATGGGGCTCGTGAACCAGGAATTAGACCAATACTTGGCAACTCCACACGGAGTCCTTTTCCTGGCTTCAGAACCATGGCTTCATGGATGTATGGTGTAAATTCTTGATACACACGAGTAGAAAGGTCTATATGCCCAACCACATGAAGGGTCACCAGCTCCCTTGCTCTGCCCTTGAATCCTGATGAAGGTTCGAGCAATCCCTTTATTTGATAGACAATATGACATTTTGAGCCTTTGAAAGTTGATGGGCTACCCAATGGTAGTTTGAATTGGAATGGAAATCGAAAGTCACCAATTGGAAGCACCGCTAAATTGTGACAACCGAACAAGCCATTCAATTTTGCTGTAAATTTAAAGGATCTTCTTGTACTTACATTCTCCTAAAAGTTGTATGTCTTCCTCAAGAAAGTTGCCGCCATCTTGGTATGTGGTCTCTACCTCATATGTAAAACATGGTGTCCAGAAACAAGATTCCTCTTTCCATTTGACTGATTCTTGAGCACCAAGTGTCACGGTCAGGCTGTCGATCTCGATTTGCTGCCCAGTATTAGAAATTAATATTTGTCCAGTGATGAATTCACCGGCCCTGAACACGCAAACTCCATTTTGGCTGCCCGCACCTGTATTCCTTAGCTGAATTCGCAATTTCACTCCCATCGTGCGAGATTATAAATGACCACAAAATTCGCTCATTCATAGCAATTTAATGAAAATTCATCATTTAGTCAATTTAGGTTCACCTTATCTGAGAAAAATGTCACATGTCAATGTTATCTCAATCGTGGATTTGTTCGTAAATTTGTTAATCCCCTGCTGTATTTGCACAATTTATCAGGGAGTGCCGTGGCTGGATCAAATAGACCGAGGTTTAAAATATAGTCTCACACTCATGTGCACCATGTGTCAGGTACGTGGAAATGGAATGTGAGTGCCAACATATAAATCAGAGCTCGGCTGTGGTGCCTCGTTCCCTTTTGGGAATTTGAGAGAAACATGGAAGATTTTTTAAGGCTTTCAACCGAAGAAATTGTGACCAGACTCGGCAGCGATAATGTACTTTGGAAGCTCTGGTCGCAGAAAGTGATCACATCGGAGGAATTGGAAATTGTACAAAACTTGCGGTTACGAGAAAATCGCAGGAAGTTGATCTCCGTCCTATTAAACAAGTAATATTTGTACATGTGTTTGAATCAAATCAGCAATTCTATTTATATTTTCGCAGGGATGCAAAACATATTGACACCATTATCCAAATAATTGAAACTTGCGTCGAGGGAGCCGACGATTTCATCGAGAATCTGAAGCAATTCAGGGAACAGCTCGCAGCCGCCAATTTATTGTCTCCTTCCTTACCCACCCTTGGAATTTGGTTTGGCATGACTGACCTGGTGTACAATTTCACTGGACGCGTGACTGAAATTGAACAATTGCTTTCAAAGCTTTTTGATTCGAAAAAAGACACATCAACACTTGCGCAATTGATTGGCATCACAGGCTTGGGCGGAATTGGCAAATCGACTCTGGCTAGGAAATGTTGCTATGAATTTCGTGACAAGTTTCCAGATGGAAACGTGATTTTTATCAACGCACAAAATCATGAAGTATTGCGGTCTCAATTTCTTAATTTGGGCAGCCAAATCCTGGGAGCAACGGCGAAAGTGGACACACCTGGCGACCTGAAGCATTTGGTGTACAATATCTACGTATGGTTCGGGAGCAAGACGAAAAGCAGCACGTTATTTGTGTTTGACAACGCCGAAGATTACGATGGACCAGAAGGTATCGAACCCTTTCTTCCGAGTGGACTTCCCCCGCACATGAGCGCTCCATATTTCCTCATCACAACGAGAAATGAGTCGATGCTTCCGCGGGAAGAACAAATTTTCAAATTAGACCTCCTGTCCCTGCAGGATACCTCGTCAATGGTGAGAAAGTCACTCGATTCAAAATTGACGGCAGATCCTGAGCGAGAAATTGGCGAATTGATTGAAGAACTTGACCGTCTTCCTCTGGCACTTCAACAAGCCATCGCCTACATTAAAGCCATTGTGTCTTCCGGAACGAGAAGCGTCATCTGCATTTATCTGGAAGAATATCGTAGAAATAAGCCTGAAGTCTTGGCAGATGAAGGCTTGAAGAAATTCTCCGGGTATCAAACTTCGGTTTTGGTAACCTGGCAAATTACAATGAACAAACTGGAAGAAATGCATGGAAAATTGGTGAGATTTTTAGTGCAGAAGATTAGTTTTGACATCAAGAACGATATCAGCATTGACAAAGATCTGCTGATTCGCTGTAAGCCACAAGACCAGATGAAGGCGAGAAGAGCAATC
Source organism: Mesaphorura yosii (assembly GCA_009869945.1). Taxonomy (NCBI): domain Eukaryota; kingdom Metazoa; phylum Arthropoda; class Collembola; order Poduromorpha; family Tullbergiidae; genus Mesaphorura; species Mesaphorura yosii. The sequence goes on along the minus strand of WIXG01000463.1, from coordinate 1,544 downwards.
AAATCGCTGTGCGATTATTCAATCGTGATGCTGGTCAACATGGACACACTGCAAATTCATCAGATTGTACGAGATGTTGTGCAAATTGTTTTTCCATACAATATCGAATTTCTCAATGAAATGTTTGCGGATTTTAATTCCATGCACATTGAAAACAAGAAGAAATCATTGTCAAGTGAATCAAGTGAACAAGGCATGGATTTTGGAGGTGCTCTCGGAAAATTCATCTTGACCGACTTTGAGGAACTGAAAGCAAACCAAGAAGCAGGCAGGGCCGCCTGGCGGAACATTACAACATTTGTTCAGTCTCTGGATCGAGAAGCTATGCAAATTGCACTGAAGGAAGTGAAGCTGTTTCGTAACCCTGATGGTGGTCATCATTTGTCAATGCCATCTTCTTGCAATAACAACGTATCGCTTGCATTGGTCGCCACAAAGCAAGCACTGACTCACTTGCCTTTCTCAATTTTGTGTCAATTGCCAGATTTTCTTGTGCAAGCGTTTGGAGCAACTAGCGTACTTCTTTGTGAATCTTGTTCGTACGATTATACAGTGTTTCAGCTGTTCACTTCCGCGGATTACAATCATATCTTCGAGTCAATTCCAAATGAAGAAAAGCGGAAATACGTGGAAAGCATCCGAAGTAAATTAAAATTGGTTCACCGAGTGCACAATGAATTACGTGAAATGTCACAGAAGAGCAACATTGACCTGCAGAAGATTTGTACGCTCGTGTCTCGGAAACAAAGTCATACGCTTCTCTACAAACAAGTTTGTATTGCCGAGTCACGGATAAATGACTTGACAGCTGAGCGCCTTGCATTGTTTGAGAGGCTCGAACAACATTTGACTGAATTGCAGGAATTGGCAAAAGGGCAGGAGTTATTCGGGCCAGAAGATTATCTCGCGTATCTGGAAGAATTTCAGACAAAATTTGATTTGAGCAAGGCGCTGCAAGATTTTGAATTTCCCCAATTATGCTTGGGCATAGCGGAAGAGGGCGTGAAGGTCATTCTTCAGTTTCTTATTTGGACATGCAAGTCATCCATGCTGGCGAAGAAAGTTTACGAGAAATTTAAAATAATGGAGGAACAAAAGCAGAAGCTGTTACGAAAGTTCCCGAAAAACGAGAAGTAGTATAGGCAGAAATACCTAGATTTCAGAGTTGTATCCAATTAAAAGGCATAGTACAATGAAATAAACATAGTTTGCAAAACTGACGACCGGAAGCGAAATAATCATAATCATCATTAAAATGACACAATTACCAACGGCGCCTGGTTGCAGCCACAGAATCAGTGCAAATGCGATGCGAAAAAAATGTATTTATAGAAAGGGTCAATATTTTTATGGATTTCTTTACCTTTTGGTAATTTCAATTTGGTGTATCAAGTGGTCAAGTGTGATGGCGATCCAGATTCCGTTCCGCGGCTATGATAATCGTGTTGCTGTCGCTGTGATGGAATTGGTCCTTGTTTGGCTTCTCGTCGCATGTGCCCTCGTCTGTGGAGTTGCGTTGCCCCAGGAGACCATCTGCGGTGGTG